>JALQPE010001638.1:0-14974 GCA_030407315.1 Asparagopsis taxiformis | reverse complement strand
GGCCGGCTGCGCGAGGGCGATCATATCGTCAGCATCAACGGTGAGGCCGTGGGCGCCTTCTGGCAGGTCGCCCAGCACATCGATGGCTACGATCCCGACTCGGGCCCGCTCAAGGTGCAGGTCAAGCGCGACGGCGCGCCGGATCTGGTGTCGCTGGACATCACGCCCGAGCGCATCGAGCAGACCCAGGCGCTGGTCAACTTCACCCGGCAGGTCTATCGCATCGGCTATCAGCCGGCGTTCTTGGCCCCCGACATCGCCGTCGCCCACCCCAACGGCGCCCTGGCGCGGGCCGGCGCGCAGACCTTCGATCGGGTGCTCTCGGTCAACGGCACGCCCACGCCACGCTTCATCGACGTGCGCAAGGCCCCGACGACCTGAGGTGGGCGAGTCGACGCACAGATTCAGGTCGAGCGCGGCGCGCAGATCGATCCGCTGCTGCCGTTCTTCGTCAAGCGCAGCACCGTCGATCTGACCTACACGCGGCAGGCCGGCCCCAACGACGATCTGGCGCACGCGGGCAACTGCATCTCGTCGGTCGCGCCCGACAGCCCCGCCGGCGACGTGCTGCGGGTGGGCGACTGCGTGCTCTCGGTCAACGGCCAGAAGCACTCGCTCAACGCCTTCGTGCACAGCCAATTGACGAACAAGCCGAGCTGGCCAAGACCCTCGACGTGCGCCGCGACGGCCGCATCATCAACGTCACGCTGCAGCCGAAGCTGATCGTGCGTGATGATCCGCTCGCCGGCGAGATCAAGCAGTGGCAGCTGGGCCTGGTGCTGCTCGCCCGCCCCGACGCGCTGCGCCCCCCCGAGACCGTCGCCAACCAGGAGCGCGCGGCCTTCGCCTGGCACCGCGCCAAGGACCAGATCGGCAGCGAGATCGCCCTGACGCTCAACAGCCTGGGCGGCATGTTCACGGGCCGGGTCAGCCCCACGCAGCTCAGCGGGCCGGTCACGATCTTCTACCTCGCCGGCGAGCACGCCAAGGCGGGCGCCGATCACTTCATGCGCTTGATGGTCGTGCTCAGCCTGAGCATCGGCCTGCTGAACCTGCTGCCCGTGCCGGTGCTCGACGGCGGCCAGATCATGGTCGCGTTCACCGAGATGGTCATTCGCCGACCCCTGCCCATGCGGGTCCAAGACGCTCTGATGCGGATCGGAGTGGCGCTCGTTCTGGCACTCATCGCCTTCGCGTTGATCAACGACCTGTGGAGAATGTGGCGCGTGAGTCAGGCCGGATGAGCCGTTCGAAGACCGCCAAGGGACCGCAGGGGCCGATCCTGCTCTGCGCCGACACCGCCACGCTGACCGCCTCCGTCGCGGTGCTGGTCGGTGGCGAGATCCGCGCCGAGCGGGCCGCCCGCGCCGTCAAAGGCCATGGCCCGGGCTTGCTCGATCAGATCGTGGGTGCGCTCGAGGACGCCGAGGTCGAGCTGAGCCAGGTCGACGCGCTGATCTGTGGTTTGGGGCCCGGCACGTTCACCGGCTTGCGCATCGCTTTGGCGACGTTGAAGGGCCTGGCGCTGGCGCAGGGCATCCCGCTGTACGGCGCGCGCACGACGCTGGCCCTGGCGCTGCCCGGCGTGCCGACGCTGGCCGTGCTCGAACGCGCGCCGCAGCCAGATCTTCGTAGATGGCCCGTGGCTGGATGGTCCCAAGTGCCTGTCGCCGGCCGATCTGCCGAAGCACATCCCCGATGACGGCCCGATCTTGATGCTCGGCGATGGCGCGCGCGTCTATCGGAGCCAACTGATGGCGCTGTTCCCACAGGCGTCGATCCCGACGGATCCCGCGCTGCACATGGTGCGCGCGGCGCGGCTGGTGCAGCACGTCGATCTGCGCCAGCCCGCGCCGAACCTGCGACGCTTGAGCCGGTGTACGTCCGCAAGAGTGACGCGGAGATCACTACCCGGACGGCTTCCCGGCGGCGCTCGCGGGGCTATAGCTTCGTTTGAAGGCGCGGTGCTCGCTGCGCTGCGCTTCGGGGTTCTCTCCCTGCGGGACGCTGGGCCCTCACGGCGTACAGGCGTACTCCGCGCGGCAGCGGCAGCACCTGACCGAATCCAGGGCGACATCTCGGCGCAAGTCACGCGCCCGTCCTGGTTCTGATCGACCACGCCCGATCCATCCAAGCCGTCCGCGCGGATGAAGATCGCCGTGCCGTCGGCGCCGGCCCGCTGCCGCCCGCCGATCACGCGTTGCGCCGGCCCGCCCGCGATGGATTGGCCCGTGCTCGACGTGGTGCGCCCGCCCAGCGCGGTGGGGCTGGCGACCTCAGGCTCAAGTCAGCGACCGTGCGCCGCGACGCCCAGGTGATCGTGGGCCCGCGCCGGTGCCGAAGAGTGACACGCCCGGATCGTCGTCCGAATCCTGGTCTACCAAACCGTCGGTGACGCCCTCGCCCGGCGGGTTCGTGCCCGGCGGCACGCCCCACACCTCTTCGAAGCCCGGCAGCGACACGCTCTGGCTCGCCAGATCGACCACGCCCGCCAGGCGCACGCCCGGCAGGGTCCGCCAGCAGCTCGACGCTGGGCAGCTGGGCCGCGCAGGTGCCGGTGTCGTCGAGCACCGAGCCCTGATCGAAGGTGCACACGAGCAAGGCGGCGTCGACGCGATCGTCGGTCTGGCAGAGCTGGGCGACGCCGTAGCGGGTCACGGCTTCGGTCTGCGCGCCGGTCAGGTTGCCGCCCGCGATGGTCGAGACGGTCTCAAACGCGAAGACGTAGACGCCGGTGACGTCGGGCAGCAGGCCACTGCCGGCGCAGCGCCCGACCTCCAGCGTGCGCGCCGCGACCCTCTGTTCGGGCGGCACGTCGGCGCCCGGCTGCTGCGGCTGATCGCCCACGCCGACGTCGGCCAGCTCGCAGCCGATCAGGCCGATCAGCGCGACGCCCAGCAAGGCGCCTCTCACGATTCAGACGACTGCGCGTCCAAGTAGGCCGTCAGCGCATCGGCCGTCTTCTGGAAGTTCGGCTCGACGGTGCCCAGCACGAACTTCTCGATGGCCGGCTGCGCCTTGCGCAGCACGAACTTGGGCATCAAGCCCTTGAGATCGCGGTCGAGGGTGCCGTTGATGCGCATCTCGGTGCCGCCGTCGACGGCGTGATAGGTCGTCTTGCCCTTGCAGGTGACGCGGTCGGTCATGAGCCCATCTCGAGGCGCCAGTGCACGACGTTGTCCGGCGGCGACCCAATGGGCGTGATCGAGCCAGTACATCTGGTTGGCGCTGACGAACTTGCGGGCGATGACCGGCACATCGGACTTGTTCGCCTGCCACCGGTTGACCATCTTGCTCTCGCCATCTTCGGTGTCGTCGCGCGACTCGACCACCACCGACTCGATGTTGGGCATGTACTCGGCGAGCGCCGGCAGCTGGTCGCGCATGGCGGCGAAGACGTCGGCGAGGGGATAGGGGACGCTGGTCGTGACACGAATGTCCATGAAGGCTCCTCGGATTGGTGACGATGCATCATGCACGCTGGCGCCCGGCGCCGCGAGGGCGTAGGCTCCGGCGCGCAGTTACCAGGGTTTGAGAAGGAGTCGACATGCAATACGTTCATTTGATCTGGAAGAAGTCCTGCGACACCTGCCGCCGCTACAAGAAGCAGCTCGATCTGTGGGGGTCGAGTACCTCGACCGCGAGATGAACTCCGAGCCGCTGACAGCCGAAGAGGTGGCGGAGCTGATCGGCGACAAGCCGGTCAAACCTTCTTGAACACGCGCAACAAGGTCTATCGAGACATGCGCCTCAAGAGCAATCCGCCCGATCTGGTCACCGCGTGCTTGCTGATCGCCCAAGACAACAACCTGCTCAAGCGCCCCGTGCTGCAGATCGACGAGGAGTACGTGCTCGGCAACGATCTCGCGACGGTCAAACGCATGCTGAACATCGAGGATTGACCACCCGCGATCCGAAGGCCGGCAAGCCCAGCCCGCACCCCCACGGCGCGCACCCGCTCGCCGGCCGATTCAACGCGCTCGCGCCGAGGTGGTGCTCGACGCCGTGCAGCTGCCCGGTGGACGCCCACCGGGCGCTCGATCATCCTCAACAGCTACGAGAACCGCGTCTACTCGCTCGAGCTGGCGCGGGGGCGACGACACCCGCATGGTCGTGGGCAAGTTCTACCGCCCCGGTCGCTGGTCCGCCGACGCGATCAACGATGAGCACGACTTCTTGTTTCGACCTGGACGAGGCCGAGATCCCGGTCGTGCTGCCCATCGCCTTTGACGCCGACGAGACGACGCTCTCGGAGCTGTCAGGCGAGGCCGAGGGCATCCACTACACTTTGTTTCCGCGCGTCGGCGGGCGCGCGCCCGAGGAGTTCACGCCCACGGATCTGGCCGTGCTCGGCCGCTGCTCGCGCGCATCCACAACGTCGGCGAGCTGCACGTGGCCGAGCACCGGCCGACCCTCGATCCCGAGACGTACGGCCTGCGCAACCTCGCGTTCCTCATGGACAACAAGGTGATCCCGAGGCCGCGCGGGACGGCTTCGCGTTCAGCGTCGAGGCCCTGGTCAAGCGCATCTCGCCCATGTTCGACCATGTGCCGATGCACCGCATCCACGGCGACTGCCACCGCGGCAACCTGCTGCGCGCGCGGGACGGCCTGGTGTTCCTCGACTTCGACGACATGCTCGAAGGCCCCGCCGTGCAAGGACGTGTGGATGCTCGTGCCGAGCTTCGACGCCGAGGGCGCCCGCGACCGCCAGATCCTGTTGGACGCCTACCGCGAGTTCCGCGACTTCGATCCCGATTGGCTGCGCCTGGTCGAGCCGCTGCGCGCCCTGCGCATGATCCACTACGCCACGTGGATCGCTCGCCGCTTCGATGACCCGATCTTTCGCCGTACCTTCGCGCACTTCGGGACTATACGCTATTGGCAGACCGAGACCCTCGACCTGCGCGAGCAGATCGCGCGGATCGATCACGCCACATAAGATCGCTTTCATACTGAAATTTCGGCACTTTCGGGTCATCACCGACCTTGACGCCTGACGGGCGCGAGCCTAACCTCACCCTTCGTTGGCGCCCAGGAGTCCCCCTATGTTCAGGATACCTCTGGCCTTCGTCGTCGGGCTCACCGGTGCCGTCTGGACCGGCTCCGCGATGGCCGCGCCCGACGACACGACCGCCCGAATCGAGGCCCTCGCCCAGAGCGCGAGCGCGCGCTACAAGGCCGGAGAATTCACCGAAGCGGTCCGAGATGTACCTCGAGGCCTACCGCCTCGGTAAGGCGGCGGCCCTGCTGTACAACGTCGCCGTCATCTACGATCGCAAGATCAAGGATCCCGAGCTCGCCATCACGTACTACCGGCGCTACATCGCCGCGCCTGACGCCGATCCGTCGGCCGCCAGCCGCGCGACCGTGCGGGTTCAGACGCTCAAGACCCAACAGGCCGAGGCCGACGCCAAGCGTCGCGCTGAAGAGCTCGCCGCCGCAAGCGCCGCAAGGAGGCCGCCGAGGCCCGCCGAGCGCCGCCCGTGGCGCCGCGATCGGTCGCGTCGACGGCGAAGCCCGCCCGAGCCCGATCGCACGGTCGGCTGGATCGTGACGGGCGTGGGCGCCGTCGCCCTGGGTGTCGGGGCTGGCTTCGGCGTCGGCGCCGCGTCGGATCAGACGGCGTTCGACGAGTCTGAGTTGCTCAATGAAAGCAGGATCTCCGCGACAGCGGCCAGCAAAAGGCGTTGTTCGCGGATGTCTTGATGGGCGTCGGCGCGGCCGCGCTCATCACGGGCGTCGTGCTCCTGGTCACGGCCGAGGCCGACGCGCCGGCGGTGGGCTTCGCGCCGACCGCCGACGGCCAGGGTGGCGCGGTCTTCCTCGGAGGTTCGTTGTGAAGGGATCGACCCTCATGTTGGGCGACGCGGGCCGCATGGCCGGACGACTCCTGGCGGGCGGGCTGCTGCTCGCCGGCCTGACCGCAGGCTGCACCCTCGCGACGCCGTTCGACGACGAGTGCGCGCGCGACGACGAGTGCGGCGACGGTCTGCAATGCGTGTCGAACCTGTGCGTGCGCCAGGGCGGCCAAGGCGGCCAGGGTGGCGTGGGCGGCGAAGGTGGTGAAGGCGGCGGGGGCGCGGGCGGCGCCGGCGCGATGGGCGGCGAAGGTGGCGTGGGCGGCGAAGGCGGCGAAGGCGGCATGGGCGGCGAAGGCGGCATGGGCGGCCCGGTGCTCGATCCCGCGCTCTGCCACACGGTCTACGGCGTCGACTCCCTCGCCGACGCGCAAGCCGACGACGTGATCACCCTGGGCATGCTCATGCCCACCACCGGTCAGCTCGGCCCGCTCGGCCAGTCCATCGCCCGCGGCGCCGTGCTCGCCCTCGACGAGATCAACCAATCGGGCGGCATCGGCGGCAAGCGCATCGCGGTCATCCTCTGCGACACCGCCGTCGACGAAGAGCAGGCCCTCGCGGGCGCTGAGTGGCTCATCACCAACTTCAACGTGCCGGCCATCCTCGGCCCCGCCGCGAGCAGCGTGACCATCCGCGTCTTCAACGACATCGCCGACCCAACGGCGTGCTGATGATCAGCCCGTCCGCCACCGCGCCGTCCATCTCGACGGTGCCGGATCCGGCCGACTTGCTGTGGCGGACGGCGCCCAGCGACGCGCTTCAGGGCGCCGCCATGGCGGCCTACCTGCTCGATCAAGACTTCGAGCGCATCGCCGTGGTCAACCGCGATGACGCGTACGGCAACGAGTTCGTCGGGCGCATTCGCGCCCGCTGTGCGACGCCAACCTGTGCGGCGAAGCGAACCTGTTCAGCCGGCGCTACCCCGCGGCCGACGCGACCGCGCAGGACTACGTCGGCATCATCGGCGACATGCAGGACTTCAACCCCGAGGTCGTCGTCCTCATCTCGTTCCTGGCCGACGCGACGGAGTTCTTGGGCCTCGCAGCCGAGCTCAACTTCGAGCGCTTCGTGCTCACCGACGGCGCCCGCAACACCAGCCTCATCGACGACGTCGCCTTCCCCCAGGTCATCGACGCCATCATCGGCACCGCGCCCGCGTCGCCGGCCGGCGAGGTCTTCCAGGACTTCGTCTTCCGCTACACCTCGAAGTGGGGCACCGATCCGGACGTCTTCAACGCCCAGGCCTATGACGCGATGTACCTGCTCGGCTACGCGCTGGCGGGCGTCGGCGACGGCCCCGTCACCGGCGTGGGCATCAGCGAGCAGATCAAGCGCTTGTCCTCGGGCGACACGATCGTGCCCGGCACCGAGGCCTGGAACGCCACCGCGACCCGACTGGGCAACGACACCGACGCCACCATCGACTACTCGGGCGCCTCGGGCCCGCTCGACTTCGACGAGACCGGCGAGGCCGCGACCGACATTGAAGGGTGGCAGCTCGACCGACAGGCCGGCCGCGTGCGCAGCCTGGGCGTCATCTACACCGCCGCGGGTGAGTACCTGGGCGTGCCCGAAGACGGCGGCGCGGGCGGAGAAGGCGGCGCGGGCGGAGAAGGCGGCGCGGGCGGAGAAGGCGGCGCGGGCGGCGGCTGATGACTTTCATCTGTCCCAAGTGCCGGTCTCGGTTCGCCGAGCCGCTCAAGCGATGCCCGCATGACCGACGCCGAGTCGTCGAGGATCTCGCCGGGCAGAACATCGCCGGCCGCTACACCATCAAGGAGCTCCTGGGCGTCGGCGGCTGGACAGCTCGGTGTGGATGGCCGTTCAGGCGCCCATTCACCGCCCGGTCGCCATCAAGCTGCTGCCCCCCGCCGAGGGCGACAGCGCCGAGCGGTTCGCGCGGGGCGCGCGCATCGCCTCGAACCTCAACACCCCAACATCACCGTCGTGCACGACTACGGTCGCACGGCCGACGGCCGGCTGTACCTGGTCATGGAGCTGTTGGAGGGGCGCACCCTGCACGAGGTGCTGCGCGGCGGCGCCCTGGGGGTCGATCGCGCGCTGCTGATCACCGATCAGATCCTCAAGGCCCTCGATCACGCGCATAAGAAGAAGGTGGTCCACCGCGACATCAAGCCGGGCAACCTCTTCTTGACCAAGACCGGCGACGACACCGACTTCGTCAAGGTGCTCGACTTCGGCATCGCGCGCTTCATCGATCCCCACGACTCGTTCAGCGAGGAGCCCGGGCAGGAGATCACCACCACGCGCCAGATCTGCGGCACGCCGCAATACATGGCGCCCGAACAGATCGCGCTGGGCGCCATCGACGGCCGCACCGACCTGTATGCGCTCGGCGTGGTCTTGTACCGCATGCTGACCGGCACCTTGCCCTTCGCCAGCAAAGACCACCGCGAGCTCTTCGCGCGCACCTCAGCCAGGTCCCGCCCACGTTCGCCGACGCGAAGGCCGGCATCGACGCGCCCGACCTTGAGGCCCTCGTGATGCGCGTGCTGGCCAAGGCCCCCGACGATCGGTTCGCGAGCCCGGCCGAGATGCGCCGCGCGCTGCGTCAACTGCGCTTCCGGCGGGGCGTCCATGACGATGAGTTGACCCCCATGAGCGGCGCGGTCTCGGCGCCGAACTCGTTCAACGTGCTGGCCCCGATCACCGGCGTGAGCGCGGTCGAGTCGCAGAACATGACGGTCGACATCGTCGCGCCCCGGCGGCAGCTGTGGGGCCCGTTGCTGATCCTGCTGCTGCTCCTGGTTGGCCTGGGCCTGTTCATCTGGCAGAGCCAAGGGCCAGATGAGGCCGATCCCGTAGCGGCCGCGACGCCCGAATCGGCGCCCGCGGGCGCCACCGACTCCACGGCCCGGCCGCCGCGCCAGCCACCGCCGCGCCGCCCAGCATGGCGCCCGTGGTCGATGCAGGCGTCGTCGCAGACGCTGCGCCCGACGCCGCGCGCGTGCCCGACGCCGCCCCGACCGCACCGCCGAGCCAGCTGGTCTGGGCGAGCGAGGTCAAGATCACCTCGGCGCCGTCGCGCGCGACGGTCAAGCAAGACGGCAAGGTGCTCGGGCGCACGCCGCTGACCGTGGCGCTGCCGGTCGGCACCCATCGGTTGAGCCTGGCGCGCGGCAAAGCCGTCGCGACCTTGCGCATCACGATCCGCGACGGCGATGAGCCCGAGACGTTCCACGCGGTCCTGCACAAGCGCCGCAAGCGCGCCCCCACGACCGAAGCCCCGCGCCCGACCCCGAAGGCGGCGATCACCGACGCGCCGGCCGTCTCGGCCACCACCGACGCGCCCAAGTCGACCGTCCGAATGAAGCTGCTCGATGAAGACGAAGCGCGCGACTTCAAGGTCAACGCCGACAAGGCGAAGCCGGCCGCGCCGCGACCCGCAAGCCCGCGATCAACCTGCTGGGCCCCTGATCAGCGGCGGCAACCCCGCTCAGAACCCCAACTCTTTCAAGTACTTCTGGTCACCCTCGCCGTGCAGCTTCCAGTACGGCAGCCGGGTCGATCCGCGCAGCTTCGCCGTCTCGCCGTCGGAGCATTGCCAACCGGTGATCCGATGCGGGTAGGCGACCTCGACGTCCAGCGTACACGTGCCGCCGTGGGCCGGGTCCAGGTCGCGCTGCGCACTGCGAAGGTGCCCGCGGGCACGCTGACCGATCGCTGCGCCGACCACTCGACCTTGATGGTGCCCGGCCCCGCGACCACATGGCGCAGCCGCCGCATCATCGCCGACGGCAAGGCGGTCATCGACGTCGACTTCGCCGGCAGGGCGCTGGCCATGAGCCCGCGCAGCTGAATGAACAGCGCATCCTCGGTCTGCGCGACCGGCAATGTGCGCGTGTCGGTCTCGCCCTCGAAGTAGCTGTTGATCGCCACCGAGGTGGTGCCCTGCCCCGCCGCGTCCTGGCCGAGCGCGCCTCCTCGAAGACGTGCCCGCACCACTCCTGGCTGCTGAAACGTGACCTTGACCGGGGCGAAGTCGCGGGCCGGATCGACGAACACGCTCGTCATCAGGTTGTAGTCGTACAGGCCCGTGGGGAAGTCGCGCACATGGTTGAGCTTGAGCGCGGTGAAGTGGTCGGGGTTGTCGCGGTCGTAGCGATCGACCTTGACGCCTCGGCTGCGGCTGAAGGGCTCGGTGACGAAGACCAGCACCGCCTTGCCCGTGCGCAGCTGCCCATACCGGGGCTGGACCAGATCGTAGCCGTTGAGCTCGGCCTTGCCGTCGCTCCAATGGGGCCAGAAGGGTGAGTCGGCGAGGGCGGCGGTCGGCAGGGCCAACATGACCAGGCAAAGAGCGAAGAGGCGCATGGCAGGAGTCCTTGGCTGACGCGAGATATGACCAATACGGCACCGCGTTCAGGGTGGGTCACCGACTCGGATTGATCAAACCCGGCGGGTGGTACACCGTGGGATGCATCTACCCGTCCCCCGTCTCAGGAGGTCCGATGCGCACCCCGATTCTGTCGCTGAGTCTTCTCGTCTTGTCTGGGTGTGGCGCCCAGAAGCCCTGCCCCCCCGTGGCGGTCACCCAGACTCAGGAGGGCCCGGCGTCGGCGCAAAAGCAGCTGCTCGACAAGGTGGCCGCGCGCGTCGACGCGGTGATGCAGGCCGGCACCGCGCAGCCCGTCGTCGTCTTCGATCTCGACGCGACGCTCTTCGACAACCGCCAGCGCACCTTGAAGATCCTGCACAGCTGGGCCACCCAGCCTGAGCGCCTCGGCACCCCCGTCAGCGCCCAGGTGCTCAGCTTGAAGCTTGAGCAGGTCGAGTACCTGTTCGCCGACTCCCTCGCGAAGGTGGGGGTGACCGATCCGGCCGTCCTCGAGTCGGTCAAAGACTTCTGGCTGGCGCGCTTCTTCACCGAGTGGGCCGTGCACGATCAGGCGATGCCCGGCGGCGTCGAGTACGTGCAGTCGCTGTACAGGCCGGCGCGTTCATCGTGTACCTGACCGGCCGCTCGGCGCCGCGCATGCTCACCGCGACCAGCCAGAGCCTCAAGATCTCGGGCTACCCCATCGGCCTGCTGCGCACGCAGCTGATCATGAAGCCCATCGCGGGGGCCGACGACGAGGAGTTCAAGCAGACGGTCATGGCCAGCTTGCGCCGCACCGGCGAGGTGGTCGCGATGTTCGACAACGAGCCTGGCAACGTGAACCTGATGAAGACGTCGTTCCCCGACGCGCAGGTGATCTTCCTGCAGACGATGTTCAACCCGAAGGGCGCCAACCTGGTCGTCAACCCAGGCATCCCGCACATCATCGACTTCCGCCGCTGAGCGAGCGCCACGACCGGTGAGCACCATGCACGGCGTGGCGCCGGTCGATGGGGCCAGCGAGTCAGATCTCGGCGAAGGGCTCGGACCGCGGCTCGAAGCCGGGGTCGGGTTCAGGCAGCCCCCGTGTCGCTCGACTCGGGCCCGCTCGGCTCGGGCCCGCTCGCGCCGGGGCGCCGCCACTGCATGATCGGCGGCAGGGCGGGCTTCTTGCCCAGGTGGTTCTTGTCGCCCTCGGCGATCTCGACCTGATGCAGGCGCCACCGGAAGCCGTCATGACGCAGCGTCCAGAAGTGCTGCACCTGCCGCTCCTTGGCTGAGCCCTCGAGCACCAGCCCGGTCGCGTCGACCACGGCGTGCATCGCGCGGGTCTCGATGCGCATGATCAGCTCCAGATCGGCCGGCGGCGGCGCGTCGCCGATGCTGTACAGCCCCAGCGTGTGCACCTTGAGCACCTTGCCGAACTCGGTGTGGTGCACCCAGCCCTTGGCGGTGTCTTCGGCGAACCGCGCCTCGGCGGCCGCCTTGAACTCGGGGGTCAAGAAGGCCTCCATGGCGCTGAGATCGCCGGTGCGCCAGGCCAGCCAAAGGTGCGGCGAGGCCCGCTCGACCCAGGTCTTGATGCTGTCGATGTCGAACTCGGGAAGAACGGGCCGATGCGGTGAATCAACGCCCGCTGCGTCTTCAGCTCGGTCCATTGCTCGCGAAAGACGACGCGCGCGACCAGGAACATGCACAGCGCGGCGCCGGTCCAGAAGGCGAAGGTGCCCACCAACGAGCGCCCCCCCGCGGCGGGTCGACGCAGCTCGCTGGGGTGTCGCCGGTGGCGGCGCTGACGGGGGCGGAGGGTTTGTGCGAAGGCGGGGGCTGGCGAAGCCGATCCCCCAAGAAGCAGCAGACCAAAGATGGGGGCGCGCACGAGACGGCGAAGACGAATGAGCGGCATGCGGTCAGCTCTCCGAGATGCGCCAGGTCTCCAGCAAGTCGGTGCGGGTGTGCGGCAGCTCGGCCAAGAAGCGGCTGGGGCGCAGCATCACCTGCCGGCGCTCGCGCCCCATGACCCATTGCGGGTGACACAGATGCAGCAGACGCCGTGGGCGCGTGCAGGCGACATAGAACAACCGCCGCTCTTCTTCCAGCCCTTCGGTCGTATTCAGGCTGCGCGCCATGGGAAACTGCCCGTCCGCCAGGTGCAGCACGAACACCGCGTCCCACTCCAGGCCCTTGGCTTGATGCACCGTCGACAGCAGCAGCTTCTCATCGCTCTCGCCGCCCTTGACGAGGTCCTCGATGGCCACCTCGGTGAGCGCCAGCTCTTCGAGAAACCCTTGGTAGTCAGGATATTGGCTCGCGTAATGCGCCATCTGCCGGATGTCTTCGACGCGCTGCTCGGCGTTGTCCCTGGGTGCGCTCGAGGTGGCCTTGGTAGAAGGTCTCGAGCACATGTTCGAGCATGTCGCCCGGCCGCCGCAGCATCGCGGGCCGCCCCAGATCGAGCAACAGCGTGCGCACGCGAATCAAATCCGGTGCGGGCGCGCCGGTTCAGGTCGTTGATCGGCACCCCGTCCACCAGCGCCTGCCAGGGGTTGCCCGTCTGCGCCAGCGCGTGAAAGATGCGCGCCACGCTCGTCTTGCCGATACCGTCTTGCAGGCGCAGCACCCGCGACCACGCCAGGCGATCCAGCGGGTTGAAGAGCACCTTGAGGTGGGCGAGCACGTCGCGCACATGCGCCTGCTCGAAGAACTTCATGCCGGAGCGGATGCTGAACGGGATGCCCCGCCGTTGCAGCTCGAGTTGCAGCTCCATGGCCTGATAATGGGCGCGATACAGCACCGCCTGTGACGAGAGCGGCACGTCCTCATCGCGCAGCTCGAGCACACGCTGCGCGATGAACGCCGCCTGTTGTTGCGTGTCGCGCAGGCAGACATAGGCGGGCAGCTCGCCCCCGTCGCGCACGGCCGACAGCGTCTTCTCGAACTGCCTGGTGTTGTGTTTGATCGAGGTGTTGGCCACCGCGAGGACCTGGGGCGTGGAGCGGTAGTTCGTCTGCAGCTTGAAGGTGCGGGCGCCTTCAAAGCGATCGCAGAACTCCATGAAATGACTCACGTCTGCGCCGCGAAACGCGTAGATGCTCTGGCAGTCGTCGCCCACCACCATCACGTTGCGCGCCGCGCCGCTCATGCCCTCGACGATCGCCGCCTGCAGGCGGTTGGTGTCTTGGTATCGTCGACGAGCAGGTGGGTGAAGCGCTGCCCCAACGCCGCCTTGAGCTCCGGCTCGCCGTCGAGCAGCATGCGCCAGTTCACCAGCAGATCGTCGTAGTCCATGACGTTCATCGACAGCTTCTGGGCGATGTACTCGGTGAGCACCTGGTCGATCTGCTCGACCTGCCGATGAAAGCGCGGGTAGTCGTGCACGATCACGTCGTCAAGGCGGCGCTCGGTGTTCGTGGCGCTGCTCAGCATGCTCAGCAAACACCTTGGCCTTGGGGAACCGCGACTTGGTGGAGTCGGTCACGATCTCGCCGACGGTCAGGTCCATCAGGTCGCGGGCCTCTTGGGTGTCGAGGATGCCGAAGTTCTGCCCATAGCCCAGCCGCTCCCCGTGCTCGCGCAGCAGCCGCGCGCCGATGCCATGAAACGTGCCCGCCCAGATGCGCCCGATCGACTCGGGCACCAGCTTGGCGACCCGATCGAGCATCTCCCGCGCCGCGCGGTTGGTGAAGGTGAGCAGCATGAGCCGTTCGGGGGCGACGCCGGAGCGCATCAGGTGCGCCGCGCGATAGGTCAGCGTGCGGGTCTTGCCCGTGCCGGCGCCCGCCACCACCAGGATCGCGGCCCATCGGTGGCTTCAGCGACGGCGCGCTGCTCGGGGTTGAGATCGTCGAGGAAGCCCGCGCGTCCGGCGGGGCGATCGACTTTGAGGGAGTAGGTGCGCATCGCAGACAGCGTAGCGCAGGGGAGGATGGGTGAACACCGTTCGGTGGTCGCTCGAAGAATCAGACCGCCCGCGACCGGCTCAGCGGCAGCACATCACCGGCATGTTCGTGTTGCAGGCGATGTCGCGCTGCACGTTGAAGATGTTGCCGGTCAGCCCGCCGCCGTTACCCGGGCTCTGGGTGGTTCAAGAAGATCGAGACGCGCTGGCCGCGGGCCTCGTCGGCGCTGTTGTACATCAGATTTTCGCAGGTGTTGTCGGTCGTGCCGTTGGCGAACGCCGCGCCTTGGATCAGGTGACCCATGGTCCAGGTGGTGGTGTTGTTGATGTTGCCGTTCTGGTTGTAGCTGCCCCCCGCGAGGGAGCGCTCGATCTCGGCGACGGTGCACAGGTGGGCGCTCGGCTCATCCGCGAACGTCGCGCGGCACATCTCGTCGCGCCCGCGGTGGCCGGTGCGGTTGTTGAAGCTGAATCCGCCCGTTCGTCGTGGCGGCGCTGCGGCCGAGGATATAGCCGCGCAGGCCAAACCCGTTGTTATTGTTGTGTTATTGCCCAGCGCGTCGATCTGCGCCTGCAGATCGGCGATCTGCGCGTCGACGGCCACCTGGTTGGCGGCGATGCGCGCGTCGATCAGGGCGATGATGGCCGCCTCGTCGAGGTAGTTGCGCGCGTCGATCAGCGCGTTGACCGCGTCGGCGTTGACGTAGTTGCGCGCGTCGATCAGCGCGTTGACGCCGTCTTCGTTGACGTAGCCGCGCGCGTCGATCAGCGCGTTGACGTCGGCGGCGTTGACGTAGTTGTACGACTCGATGAGCGCCCGAATCCCGGCCTCGTTCAGGTAGTTGCGCGCGTCGATCAGCGCGTTGACCTGATCGGC
>JALQPE010001636.1:0-16535 GCA_030407315.1 Asparagopsis taxiformis | reverse complement strand
ACATCAAAGCTTTCTCGCTATCAAATACATTCCCATCACACTCGAGTTGACCAATAGCTTATTAGACTCCTGTTAATAATCAATGAATATTGAAACTAAATGACTTTAAAATATATTCTCTTATTGAAGAAGCTGATGCAGTTATCGATAGTTTGTTTAAATATCAATGCTCAATCAGATCAAGGCGCATGAATATTTGCTATACGTCGATTATCTTTTCCTTAAGTAAGAAGAGAGTCCTTCAAAGTTACTTTACCCTTTAACCAGAAAAATATCACTTTCCTCAGGTGTTTATTTAACTTCTCCTTTTGGTTAAGTAAGTTCAGTTGTTCTTTGATATTCGCCTTTATTCCAAAAGCCTTAGATCTTCTCTTGGTTATTCTTTTTTAAAATACCCTTTCCATGCATCTAGCCATCTTTGAACTATCCTTTATAGTAACTTTCTGAGCTGATAAGCATTCCTTTTCCGTTAAGTTTGCCATTGTGAAATTAGCCTATTGCTTCTTTCCATCAGATACCATGATTCCTTTCCCTTCAAGCTATCCATCGACGAAATTTCCCATAATCATGTCATCTTTGTTGTTAAAATTCGTGAGGATTCCATATCCATTGTAGCTCCAAGAATCATAATATCCTACATATCGTTCTTATGAATCGAATTCTAGTACAAATCCACCGGGTCTACTCCTTTTGAAGGGGCCTATTATAGTTTCTCCATCAAAGCTCTGTATTAGCATTCCATTTCCTTCCTTTAGTCCGTTTACCCAGTCACCATGGTACGAAGAACCATCTTAGTAGTAATAAGTTCCTCTGCCATGTTCATACGTAAATCTTAGCTATCCTTGGTAAAATTCGCCACGAGTTCCATAGTAAATAGTCGCTCGTGAATATTACAAGCCATTCCGCCATATTCCTTTAATAATAGAGTCATATCTCTAAAACGTTAATTATCCATATCCATTGTATAATCCATCTTTGTATGTTCCTTCATAAATGTATTCACCTTTCTTGACTGTTGTAATTCTTTTCCCGGCAAACCTTGTTCGAAATATGCTTCCTTAATAAACTGCCGAGTGAATACTCATGCGACTTTTGTTCGTGACTGAAATGACTTTGGGCTTACTCTTTATTTTCCAAGATAATTGTTTTGAGATTTCCATTAAATTACAGCATTCCTACTTTAAGAAACTGACATATAAAGCACTTTTCAAACTATTAGTCCTTATTTTACCATAGTTCCGATGCTCACATATAATAAAAAAATCATTCTTCTTCCATTTCGCTCTTTTTTCTGAATAGGTCTTTTTGGTAAGATCGTTCTTTTCGAAAGCTCGTATTGTCTGAATACATTTGGTTTCGAGACTGGTCAATGATGTTTATCAATGTAGTACCTTTCTTCGATATCTCCGTTTGATTCGTAACTATGAACTTACCATGTTTGTTGTTCTTGTTCCAAGTTCCTTCCATTATTTCTCCATTCAGACAAGCAAGTACACCTTTTCCATGAAATTAGCCATTTTTAAACTACCCTTAATAAAAGCCATCTTAAAGTTTAGCGACACCTTTGCCCTCCAAAACTCCTTTTTTGAATTACCCTTTCCAAAAATGCCCTTCCTCATTGGTTTGTATAGCAACCCCTTCTAATTTGTGATTAACCCAATTTTCCTATCGAGACAACTCCAGACACAAGATTTTTCAATGTTCCAGGTCCGTGTCTCATGTTGTCTTAATATCTCCCTTTAAACCATCCATTTTGTGTAAATTATACGAACTCTCCTTTTTTCTTACCATCTACAAACTCACCTGAGGAACTGCTCCCACTTCCTGCATTAGAAGTCCATTTCCTTCAATTTTATCATCAAACCAGTCACCCGAGTATATATGACCTGCTGGATAATAATGGGTTCCACGGCCATGACGAGCGATGCCTTTGAGTTACCCTTTGTATCTCGATCCATCAGAATACTCCAACGTGCCTCGAGATTTAACAAGACCGTTTTTCCAGACTCTTTCAAAGATCCAACCCCATCTTAGAAGAGTAATTTTCCCATATCCGTTTGGTGATCCATTTTTATAACTTCCTTCATAGATGTGTTCCCCTTTCTTGATAGTTGTGATTCCTTTTCCTGTCAGCTTCCCTTTATTGAAATAGCCTGAATACACTGTAAAGTTCATTCGAAGTTTATCTTCGATTCTCCTTCTTCTTTGTTCTTTCATTCTGTCATGTATCATTATTCCTCATTTCATTTCTTACCTTAATTGCTCACTTTCGTATTAATAGATCGATATTGGTGATTAATATGCTCTCAGTTCTTTGATATCGGTGGATATTCATTCATTTTCTTGATATCTACCTGATCTTTAATAATAAGCAGATGAATGGGAATATCAGATCTGGGGTCCTCCTGCCTTGACTTCTTCACTGGCGTGTTCTTCGAACCTTCTGAAGTTGTCCTTGAACATGTTGGCAACCTTGTCCAGGTACTCATCGTACTCTTCCTTGTTTCTCCATGTGTTCCTGGCATTGAGCATCTTGGGGTCGACTCCGTTGATATGGGTGGGGATTCTGAGATCGAAGATGGGCATAGTTTCGTATTCAGCTCTTTCGAGTGATCCGTCATGGATGGCATCGATGATGGTCCTGGTCACATTGATAGAAATTCTCTGAATTAAGATGATTGATTACCTTTCCGACTCCGTACCTTCCTCCGGTCCATCCGGTGTTGAGCAGCCAGATGTGAGTATCGTGTTTCTTGATCTTGTCTGACAGGAGGTCAGCATAGGCCTGAGGTCTGAGGGGCATGAATGCTTCACCGAAACATGCTGAGAAGGCAGGGGTGGGTTCCTTGATACCATCCTCAGTTCCAGCAACCTTGGAAGTATATCCAGAGTAGAAGTGGTAGAGGGCCTGCTCATGGGTGAGCTTGGCGATAGGGGGAGCACTGAGAAAGCATCACAAGTCAGGAAGATGATGTTCTTGGGGTGACCACCAACAGCAGGGAGCTTGGCATTCCTGATGTGCTCCAGAGGGTATGATACTCTGGTGTTCTCAGTGAACTGGGTGTCGAAGTAGTTGACTTCCCTAGTCTTCTTGTTCAGAGAGATGTTCTCGAGGACAGCTCCGAACTTGATGGCGTTGTAGATATCGGGTTCCTTCTCGGGTGACAGGTTGATGCACTTGGCATAGCATCCACCTTCGATGTTGAAGATACCCTTATCAGTCCAGACATGCTCATCATCACCGATGAGTTCCCTATCACCAACAGCACTGAGGGCAGTCTTGCCGGTTCCGGACAGACCGAAGAACAGACAGACATCACCATCCTTGCCAACATTGGCTGAGGAGTGGAGGGGAAGGTGTCCTTGCTTGGGCATCAGGTAGTTCATGATGGTGAACACTCCCTTCTTCATTTCTCCTGCATACTGGGTACCCAGGATGACCATCTTCCTCTGCTGGAAGTTCAGGGACACTGCAGTCTTGATGTTGACTCCTGGAACACTGGTGTTGGCATGGAACTCACCTGCATTGAAGATGTAATAGTCAGCACCCTCAGCAAAGTCCTCCTGAAGTTCCTTCTTGGTGGGTTTGATGAGCATGTTCCTCATGAAGAGACCGTGGTAGGCTCTGGAGCAGATGACTCTGACCTTGATCCTGTACTCGGGATCCCATCCGGCATAGCCATCGACCACGTACAGTTTCTGTTTGGTGTTCAGGTAGCTGATTGCCGTATCTTCCAGGATCTTGAATGAACTGGGTTCCAGTCTCTTGTTGACATCTCCCCAACCGATTTCTTTCTCCCGGATAGGGTCACTGACGATACTCTTGGCAGCTGGCACTCGACTATGTTCATATAAATGTGTACCCAGTCTTGGCACCAGAGTAGGCCACAAAGGCACCCTTGTCTGACATGGTGTTGGGCTTGGTATCTGGGTCGAAAGGCATGAAACCCATACCACTCTCGTAGTACTCAGGCACACTTCATTAATGGTTGATATACCTCAGGTTAGAAGCGATGTTAGGGGTTGTGATCCCAAACTGCCTCAGAATGTGGATGGGGGAGCTAGGGGCATGAGAGTCATCACTCACTGAGAATCTACGAGCAGCAGTCCTAAGCACTCTTTGGAACTGAATCATTCGTGTACAGAAATATAAATACAGATCTACAAATCATTTCAACATTAAAGCACTCAAAATCAGCGGAAATTCACACCAAAATAAGAGCATCAAACAACACACCATCGAAGCCGATCACTTATCCCGCGAAGACTTGGAGTATTTTCATGCTGTTCGATATGAGTACATCTCCCTTAATTAATATTAATATTCTGAAACAACTGCTACTTTAAAACAGGAGAACAAAAATGAGAGAATGCAAAAAGAAGGAGGCTCAAAAGAATAAATTTGCAAGAACCCATGTAAGACCATCGAGGGTTCATTAATGACTCCACAACTATTCTACTATCTCTACCGCTTATTTACCTGACTTATTTTCGATATACAGCAGAATTACTATCAATCAAATCTGACTTTGCATAATGACTTGCCTGGCCTGAGTTTTTCGATAATTACTTCATAAGGAGGAATGAGATCGATATAGTCGGTGGGTGACACTGGAAGCAGACCCATGGCTGAGAGTTTATAGACGACAATTCCAAGCAAAACGAAGTTGATACCCAGGTACATCAGTTTGTACTTGGTTAAGTCGCTGATCAGGTGCTCATATGGTTCGAATACTGACTTAATTGTTTAGTACCTTTGTTCATTTTGACAATGCTGCCGATGCAACTCATCAGACTCTGGAAGATGGCAAAGAGAATGAAGATGCTGATGTTGTTGCCCATCATCCAGAACATGAACACTGTCATCAGAATCTGGGTCTTGGAAGCAGTGGCAATATCAAACAGTTTCTGTCATTGATCTCGATGTACGTTCTCGATGAGCTGTTTACGACGGGAAGGTTCCACTTGTGCAACAGTTGAGTCTTTAGAGAACCCGAAAGGCTAAGGTAGGGGTTCGAAGGCCTTGAGTTCTGATGAGTGCCCTTTGTTGGAGTTCAGATTGATTTACCACTTTCCCATTTAATATTCAATAGCAGATTAACACATATTCACATCAACCCTTAAACTCTGGCTAAATATCAATTGTCATCTTTTAGTTTCTGGACTATGCTTAATACTTCCCAAGTCTTAATAAAAATACGGTTTTGGTATTTAAGTGAATTTTAACCAACGTTATTAGGAGCTCAGATGGAAAGATAAAAAGACTCTAAAGTTCGTTGTCAGAAAAGATTTAAGGATAAACTTCAGATGAACTTCGCTGTGTATCAATGCTATTTTATTAAAGGAAAGTTGACAGGAAAAGGAATCACAACTATCAAGAAAGGGGAACACATCTATGAAGGAAGTTATAAAAATGGATAGCCAAGCGGATTTGGGAAAATTACCCTTCTTTAGTATGATGTAATCATTGAAAGACTCTGGAAAAACGGACTTGTTTATTGTCGAGGCTCAATGTTGTTTTCGGATGGGTCAATATACAAAGGGTAGCTCAAAGGCAATGATCGACACGGTCGTGGAACAATGTACTACGAAACAGGTGAAATATACATTGGAGATTGGTTTAATGACAGAAGATAAGGAAATGGGGTTTTCTGCAGAAAAGACGGAAGTAGATCTTCAGGGAAGTTTAAAAATGGCCTAAAGAACGGAGAATGCATTTAAGTTTCACAGAATATTTTTTTCGAAGGGAGATATTGCAACAACTTGAAACATGGACCTGGAACATTAAAAAATCTTGTGTCTGGAGTTGTAGTGATCGGAAACTGGGTGAATAACAAATTAGAAGGGCTTGTTCTACAAATTGATGGAAAAGGGAAATTCCGTAAAGCGTAGTTTAAAAATGGAGTTTTGGAGGGCAAAGGTGTCGCTAAACTTTAAGATGACTTTTATTAAGGATATTTTAAAGGTGGTTTAATACATGCAAAAGGCATGTTTGTTTGTCTGAATGGAGAAATAATGGAAGGAACTTGGAACAAGAGCAATAAACATGGTAAGTTCATAGTTACGAAATCAAACGGAGATATCGAAGAAAGGTACTACATTGATAATATTATTAACTCTTAATATTGATTGACTTATCTTCATGTATTCTGAGAAAATATGGGGTATTGTACTCATCACAAGACTGAAAGATGAGATAACTCATTTTCTTGGGGGAGCAAACAAATCCTCCTCCTTGTGCTTGGTGATGAAAGGATGGGCCAAAGCTTCAGTGGCAGTCATCCTGTCATCGGGTTCCTTAACGATGAGTTGATTGATAAAGTCTCTAGCTTCTGGTGACATGTCACTGGGTATCTTGATCTCTGTGGTGTCTGCCTTGATGATCTTCTTCATGGTCTCCTTGATCTTGGAATGGTAGAAGGGTGCCTTTCCAACCATTAGTTCATAAGCCAGGATGCCCAGGCACCACAGATCCATTTCAGTACCGTACCCTTTCCCTTAAAGTACCTGAGGTGGCACATAGTCAACAGTACCGCAGAGAGTTTCTCTACGCTTGTCACACACTGCTGACCAACCGAAATCACAAAGCTTGCATACACCCTACATTAAAGCATAAATACGTTCGAAATGACAATATTTTCTGGCTTGATATCGCGATGGGCAATCTCTTTGTCGTGCATGTACTCCACGGCTTCGAGAACTTCCTTGATCCTTCTGCTTGCTGATGCTTCCTTCATTTTCTTTTCTTTCTTCAGTGCACTGAACAGAGTTCCTTCTTCCATGTATTCAAGAATTAGGTAAACGTAGGTCTCATCGTCAAAGAAGCCATATAGACTAAGGAGGTTCTTGTGGTTGAAGTACAGTTGCATTTTGATTTCCATCATGAATTGCTTTTCCATCTTGTGCTCCTTGATCTGTTCCTTCTTGATCTTCTTCAGGGCAAACAATGATCTGGTATCTTTATGAATGGCGATGTAAACGTTTCCAAATTTACCCTCACCCAAACACTTCCCAACATCGAAATCAGACAGTGACACCTGTTTCTTCCCTTTCTCTCTTTCTCTGGTATTGAGTGACACATTGGAAGTAGACAGATTGATGTTAACTCCTGGCTTCGACCTCCTATCATCAGACACCCTTGACCCATTGAATCTTGTTGGTGAGTACCCCTCATACTTGTTCGAGTATGATTCAATTTCATTAGCAGATGTCAGCACTGATGAAGGTTTGCCCTTAGATCCTGGGCACCTCATTGGACTGTCCAATTCAGCTGCTGTGCCTATCGGTGACTTGTTTGAGTGATGTCCAGGTGAACTGATTTCTTCATGTGCTTCAGATTTAGGAGTGTAATATTGGTATGTTGATTTCTTCTTGGCGAAGGTTGTTGGGATGTCATACTTCTTCTCAAACTCGTAGGTGTTAGTTCGAGTCAGTTTGATGTCTTCGTTGTTCTTGGAGTGATAATCATTGTATGGTCTGTTTGTTGATTGTCCGCTCGGTGGTGGATAGTTGTAGTTCTCTTCAGTTCTGATTCGATGACGTGGACTCTTGGCTATGCGTGGAACATTGAAGTTGAGTTCCTCTTCGTTTGTCTCACTTGAGTTGCCCAGATCTGTGTATGTCTTTGTCTTTTTGGTGTGGTGATAGTGCCTGGCCAGGAAATCAATTTATTTGGGTTCGTTGATGGACTGTCCTGAGTTGCCGTATTTGCGTTCATAGTTCTGGTACATATCGTCTTCATCGTTGGTGTACTTTCTGAGTGCGTTGCTGGATTGATGATGATCCTTGTTCTTGACTGAGTGTATTCTGTCATCTAAGTTGTATGACTTTCCTGTGTAATCGATGGTGTGCCTGAGGAACTCGAACTGCTTGCGTCCTGATGCTGGCGACACCTTTTCCTTGGCTTCAAACTCCTGGTCAAGTCTCTTCATTTTGTCGAGGGGGTTCTCTGCTCGATGGCTGGGTACTTCGAACTCTTTGCTCCAGGTTGGTTTGCCTCCTCCTTGGGAGCTCCTCAGGAAACTGGTGCTGCTCTGTGGTTCTGAAGGGTAGTTATAGTTCCCAGGACGGTATCCTGAGTAGAACCTGTCCCCTTCTTGTCAATGTTCTCCATTCAATGCCCGTAAATATATATTCTGGAATAAAATTAATCACACTGACTCTCATCCTCCCCTCACTCCATACAGGTGGTTAGGCATGGCATCACCAGAAAGGCAATCAAGGTCAGTTTCATAGCCTCCATCTCCCACACTCATTCCTTTAAATACTTCCATTTGAAGACTAATTTAGATATTATTTGGACTAGTCAGGAATCATAGAGATCATTTATCTCATAACGGACATTCCATACCCATGCACCTTGCAGAACACAGGCATCATCTGGGGAACCAACTTCGATTTATCCGGTAACGATGAAATTGAAATGTTCAAAATATTCAATTTAAATGCCCAGAACTAGATAATGGACTTGACCTCAATGTCGATCAGAAATGGTTTCGGATGCCTGGTTTGTACATTGATGGTTCAATAAAGGGAAAGGGTTATTTTATGCTGCGTACTACTGAACTTCAGTAAGGTATGAAACGGACTATGGAAGTAAAATATGAGTAATCTGGCTCAGAGATATTTCTTGGACTTGTACTTCTGTTTGGACTCTGATTTGTGGTGGTTCTTGCTCTCCTTCCTGAGAATGGGCTGTGGGATTTCCTTGGCGGGTGAGGATGCCATTGTATGGAAATTCTCCTTATTGCGCTTCACCCTCCGCATATTGGGTTCTACTTGATGGAAGACCATGATCTTGCTTTCAATTTGAGCTGCCATGCTCCTGTTGACATAGTTTTCCTGGAAGAAGCACTTCTCAGGATGAGGGTGCTGTTTTTAATGATCGAATGTCTCCTTCAGCTTTTTATGATCGACACTGCTTCCTGAGCCTTCAAGATCATGGATGGTGCTAAACTTGAAGGGAGGTTCTTCATCAGGTTGGTATCCTCGTAGCCATGGATGTGAACCAATCTCCTTGATTCCCTTAAGTGAGCCAATTCTGTGTTTAGGATTCTTCTCGAGAAGGCCTTTAATGAGTCCTTTGGCTTCCTTGGATACAATTGGAGCTTTGGGGAATGTAGGTTCGTTGTTCAAGATACCCATGAAGATATCTTCTTTCTTTGGAGCATAAAAGGGAGACCTTCCATAAAATAACTCATAAAGGAGAATGCCGAGTGCATAATAGTCGACTTCGAAGGAGTGTCCTTATCTATGGTTAACATTGAAGGTACTTAGCAAGCATCTAAGGGGCCATGTACTCAGGACTGCCGCAATACGAATACGTGATTTCTTGGCTGTTCACATCGGGTTTGGACAGTCCGAAATCTGTGATCTTGATGTTCCCATCAGAATCGAAGAGAATGTTCTCCAGTTTGATATCCCTGAATAGGATGTTCTTCGAGTGCAGGTATTCCAATCCATTGAGTATCTGTCTGAAGATGAACTTATTTTGTTCTTCGGTGAAGGATTTCTTTCTTTGAAGGAAATTGTAGAGGTTGCCATTGGGGCAGTACTCAAGGCCGAACACGATGTAGCTCTTGGTTTCAAAAGCATAGTACATCTGCACCAGATTTGGGTGGTTTATTTTCAGCAATATATTCTTCTCATTTTCAAGCATCCGGACCTTCTTGGCTGTTGTGATGGATTCCTTCTGAATGAACTTCAAGGCGCAAAGCTGATGGTCGATGTTGCACTTGGCGAGGTACACAGTCGAAAAGCCTCCACTTCCTAAATGCTGGAGAACTTCGAAATCTTTAAACTCCATCCGATGGTACTCAAGCTTATTTCTCATCAAAATAGGTTTTAGGGTCAATTAACCGATTCCTTTCTATAGAAGACTCTGGAAAGTTGCTGATAGGTTGTCATTGATGAGCACTGATGTTGAGTGGCTGTAAGGCAGGGGCTCGAAGCCCAGAATTCCATAGTAGTTGTTCCTAATTTCATCCGGGATGCACTCCCTATCTTTAAAGAATTCCTCCCTCAAGGAACCGAAAGTTACGAAGGAGTTGAAATTCCTGTAAACTGTTCGGTAGGTGACATGGCTGAGGCTATGGGTGTTGTCATGCTTGACCTTGCTGACACTCTTGCTGCTTTTGTTGGCGATGATGAACTTGACTTTGATGCTATTTCCCGAGAATATTTAGTCTTCGGTGGATAGGAATGGTTCCTGCTTGGTGCTGGGTCTCTTGAAGTTCTCTTGACTGCTGATCATCGTGTTGTTGAACTTCTTCATGTTTAGGGCGAATGATTTCTCATGAGGCGACACTGCGTAGCTCCCCACTGCAGATTTATTGATGGGTGTCCCAAAGGTTGTGTTGAAAAGGTACTTCCTCTTCGGATCGTGCTTTTGAGATAGCTTATTGGAGACCTTGTTGATGGCGTAGCGTTGGTTGGTACCCAGAGGAACGCTACCGGTCATTTGCTTTGGAAGGAGTGTAATATGTGCTCCCGAATTTTTACGGCTCGAAGAGTCCTTCATGTAGCTGTTGATCTGAGAGTTCGATAGGTAATTCTTAGACTTCTTCGGTGACTCTCTCCTCTGCATGAGTAGGTTTCTGCTCGGCTTAGAATAATAGGTTAATAGATTTCGATTGACATTTAAAAATGGAAGATTCTTCTTTTCGATGCCCAAACAGCCTCCCCTATTCAACCTTCACTCGCAAGACTCAATCATCCCATTTGATCACCAATTGGATTTTGGTTCCTTTCGATCGACTAATATTTCGGAATAAACAAATATTATCTCAGAAATCAGGCTATTAATTCTCATTCCCGCTATTAAATAGGTGAAATCAGCTATCTGTTTGAGTAAATATTAAGATAGCACTATCAAAGGTATGCAGCAAGAAAGGAAACCGAATATAAGGATGGACTCTTCGGTATACGGAGGGTACTTTGAGCAAGGAAGATTTACAGGAAAAGGAGTGACAACAGGAAAGCTAAGGTGCTACATTTATGAAGGAGGATATTAAAGAAACATTTTCAAAGGTTCTGGAACACTCACTGGCTGGAATGAAGGTTATTCTTCGAAGGTGTGTGGTTCAATGGGCTGAAAAAATATCGAGGAACTGAAGTCTATCCAGATGGGGATGTATACAAGGGTGAATGTTGCAACAGAAGAAGGCACGGCAAAGGAACTCTCTACTTTCTTGATGGAAGTATATACTCAGGTTATTGGCATTAAGGCAAAATTGAAGGAAAGGGGTTCCACACAACAGCGAAAGGAAACACTTTGTCAGGGAATTTTAAAGACGGTTAAGCCAATGGCCCAGTGGAAAAGACATCCTCCAAAGAAATTTATCGTGGATAGTATCGTAATAAAGCTCGTGCTGGCTACGGAGTGCTGTAGTAGATTGAAAGAAAGGTGGTATCAACTGGATATTGGGTGAACAATGTTTTGGAAGGAAATAGCTCAGAAATACACACTGACACTGGAGTTGAGTACCGAGGAGATTTTAAAAACGGGAGATACTTTGGAAAGGGAGTGCTAATAGATCCAAAGGGCTACTGCTATGAAGGATAGTTTAAAAATGGCTTGAAACATGGATATGGTGTTGAAACTCTCGAAAACCAAATGAAGTTCAAAGGAAGCTGGCTTAATGACAAGAAATAAGGAAAATTTTAGATAACAGAGCAAGATGGTAAAACAACTTACCGAATGTACGCTGATGATGTAATCGAAAATGGCCAATAAAATGAAGCATCAATTTAAGAAGACATTCAGACCAATAAAAATCAGAAGAATCATTTTCAAACTTGAAGCAGACTAGATTCAGATCAACACACCACATTTACTGAGAGAAATTGATCAAATATGAGCTGTGATTGATGAAAATCAGTTTTTTAATTTGGAACTTAGAGGTTAAACATAAATATATAACTCTCGGGATATTCGATAAATGACCAGAAACAAGGCAAGTTTAATATTAAATAAACTATATAAAAAGACGGAAGACCCATCTAGCCTCCCCATGGTTATTAATGCTGCTATCGAATATTCATTGATTGAATATGCATGATTAAACCAATATTATCTCAGAAATTATGAGGAGGAGATTGATTTTGGAGCTAGACTTCGTCGTATGTCTTCGATTGGAGCTTCTCTACCTTCCAAAATAATGATTAGTGAGGGTAGATGTGTAATTGTTTAAATAGCTCGTTTTTACAGGTTTCTTCCCTTGTTTGAGATTAGTTTTTGATTTCTAATCAGCTCTATTTAAAGGACTACTTCTTTCTTTACTCTTTCTAAGAGATTCCTATTCACAAAGCTCTGTTCGAAGAAATAGCGTTGCGGATTGGCATGGTACTTCTCTTTCTCAAAGAACTCTTTCATTTTCTTGATATCATTGTTGGGAATACTATTTTTGGGTGTGGAGAGCATTGAAGATATTCCATTATTTTACTTCTTTAGCTTTAGGCTTTGGCCTTATCTTCATCAATTTCTGTGCTGCTTTCATAAGCAAATCTATTAAAACCGAGGAGGTTTTTCTGACTACCATCTAAAGTGTAGTTTCTGAGCCAAGGATGGCTTCCTACTTCTTTGATGCCCTTCAAAGACCCAATTCTATGCTTTGGGTTTTTAGTGAGGAGTCCTTTAATTAGAGCCTTGGCCTCCTTTGATACATTAGAGCTCTTTGGAAAAACAGGATCAGCGCTCAGTATCGCCATAAAGATGTCTTCTTTCTTTGGAGCATAGAAAGGTGATCGCCCAAACAGTAACTCATAGAGCAAAATACCCAATGCATAGAAATCCACACTGAAGGAGTGACCTTATCTGCGTTAATCTTGAATTACTTGGACAGCATTTCTGGAGCCATATACTCAGGGCTACCACAGTACGAATAAGTGATGTCCTACTCTCCTAAGTCTGGCTTAGATAGACCAAAATCAGTGATCTTGATATTCCCTTATCCATCGAATAGGATGTTCTCAAGTTTGATATCTCTGAATAAGATGTTGTTGTCATGAAGGTACTCAACCCCATCTAGTATCTGCTTGAAAACTGATTTAGCTTGTTGTTCGGTTAAGATCTTCTTCTTTTGAAGGTAACTATACAAATTGCCATTTGGGCAGTACTAGAGACCGAATACTATGAAATTCTTGGTTTCGAAGGCATAGTAAAGGTCAATCAGGTTCGGATGTCCGATAGTGAACAAAATGTTTCTCTAATTCTCAAGCATTCTGATTTTCTTGGTTGTAGTGACTGACTGCTTGTCAATGAACTTGAGTGCACAGAGCTGACCATCAATAAGGCACTTGGCTAAAAATACACTTGAGAATCCGCCGCTACCCAAGAATTTCAGAACTTCGAAGTGTTTGAACTCCATTGAGTCATAGTTGATCCTGCTTTTCAAGAGAACGGGCGAAATGGATATCTATCGTACGTTCTTGCTGAGGAGAGATTCGAAGGTAGCTTCAGGATCATTGATGATTGAAGTCAGTGCATAGTTATAAGGCACGGTCTCAAACCCAATCAACCCATAATAGTTGCTCCTGATCTTATCTGATAGACATTCCCGGTCATTTAGAAATTGAGTTTTCATCGATGAGAATGTGACAAAATTAGTGAATGTTCGATAGACGGCTTTCGAACTCACTGGCTGGCCACATCCATTTTCATTGTTCTTGTTTTTGTCGCTTCCGTTAATGAGATGAGTGCTGATGACGAACTTGACTTTGACCGAGTGCTCCGAGAAGTTCTATTATTCTGTGGAAGGGAACTGTTAATCTTTGGTTGCAAATTTCTTGAAACATCGAATGGACTTAACCTTCTCCTGTGAATGGTCAACTGTTTGATTGAAGGTCTTCATGTTGAGATTGTATGACTGTTCATTGGGTGTGGACATGTAACTCAGCATTGTAGATTTCTCAATGGGAGTGCCTGCAGTGGTGCTATTGAAGATGTACTTCCCTTTATAGTCCTGTTTGGCAAACTTCTTGGATGACTTATTGGGTTTGTGATAGCCGTACCTTTGATGGTAGGCTTTGTACTGCTCCAGACTGCCTTGCTTCCTAGAAATGGATCCTGTGTTGCTGTTGTGAGACTTATTAATTGATGACTCTTTGCGGGATGTGTCAGTGCAATGGTATCCTGATAAGTAGCTCTTCATTTGCTTAGGAGAGTAATGTTTCAACATCCTCGTTATTTTCTATTTCGGGAATTCCATGAGTCTATATTTTCTATCTCGGATTTAAAATGAATATGAGATTCAACCAAAATCAAGGAGTGTCCAAGAACGCTCTTTCAGTTGTTAGCTGATAAGATGGAGAAACTAGGGGTACAACGAATGGAAAGGCGAAAATACCGTTTTAATCCCAATTAAGTGGTTTTCTAAACACTAGAACTCTCATGGTTTCAAGGGGAAGGGAATATATGAAGCGTAAAAAGGAAGAAAGAATGGTTTTATACCTTTGCATTTTTATTGAGAAAGATTTGTTTGATTGATATCTATTAATCGAATGCACTTAATGACTAACAACCAATTTAAGAAGGGAGATCATTTAAAGTAATGAGAACACAGGTTTCTAGATATAGTTACTATAAATAAAGCACCAGTTTCATCTTTGGGTTCTCTTTAAGACCTCATAACTATACCGTTCTTGTAATTTGAAGGTTGATATGGGTCTTTGGATTTGCTAGTTTCTAATCTGTTTCGAGAGTGCTTGATGCTGATGGTAGATAAAACTGGACTCTCTGGTTTAATTTTAGCAACTTCTCAAACATAAGCCAATAATGGTTGTAGATTTGCACTTTGCTGATACCGATGATATTTTATTCTTGGTTCAATTCTCGATCCCTAGATTTGTTCTCGGATTAAAACCACCGTTTCAGGAATATATGGAACTTCAGCTGTCTCTTCATTTGATTTAAGCATTATTAGCATGTTGATCAAAGGCTTAATTTAAAACCGAGTTTTCAGTATTGGCAACATTGTTAGTATTGGCCTTATCACCGATGCCTCAACAATTAATGCTCAGTATGAAAATGGCAATATGAGTACCTTTCGACTCAGTATATTGAGTGTCATCTCTTGTTTTTGAAAAACGCCTCTTCACTTGATATTTCTAATCTTCATGGAGGGCAAATCTCTGTATGAATATAAATAAACGCAAAGCTTTCACTCAATAAGGCAGAAACTGGGATATAGTTCGATTCTATGGCCTTGGACTTGTCTGAAATCCAAGTTAATGATCTTAATTGGCTAGGAGGGCAATAATTTTAAGTGAGTCCCCTTAAATCAAATCCCCTATCATATACCGATATAATAATTGCGGATGTTCGCCGAAACCAGAGACTGGTCAATCACTGATGAGAGGGTTCTGCATGCTCACAATGGCATTGAGAAGGTTGAAAACTGGTGTAGTTTCTCTACTAAATTTTCAAGTTCCTTCTCAGAGAATGATAAGCCGCAGAGGGCTGTCCGTGAGAGGTACCATTAGAGGCTATATAGACACTCTGGGTCATTTGAGAACCCTTTCATTAAGACTGGGTGGACTGAGGAAGACGAAGAGGAACTCTATCGCCTGCATGATGAGATTGGAAATAAGTGGGCCGTTATCGCCCATAAAATGGTGGGAAGGACTGACAACTGTGTTAAGAACCACTTTTACTCCAAACTTCGGAAGGCTATGAGAAAACTGAACAAATACATCCACGACTTCTATAGGAGGGAGTTCAAGGAAATCAAAATCAATGCCATCTACAAAATAGTGGAGGCCAACGAGGAGAAGCACAAACCCAAGACCAACATCGAAGAGGCTGTGTCCATGTACTGCCAAAAACTCAAAAACAGGCTCCTCAGATTCTCTGATGAGGATGATCTCGAAGCCTACAATGAGAAACCTGATGTCAAGAAGATGATCACGGAGATAGTCGAATTCAACAGGAACTACAAAAGGCAGACCAAACGGAGGAAGAGAAGCTCAGGAAATGAGGACTGGACAAGGTCTGAGTCCAAGAAAAGAGTTAAAACGGAGGAAGATATCTACAGTTCAGAGTCTGAAGAGTCAGATGCCGATGAACAGCCATCAAAGAAACCCAACTTCTCAGTCCAGGTCAGGCAACCAGAACCCATTATTCCTCTAATCAGACATGCCAACTCTCAAGTCAATGATAAGGATGATGAAGGAGTTGAAAGCATTCTCCTCAATGCCGGCATGATGGAGGACAATAACCATCTGCCACCTACTCCTTTCCTTAAGAAGGACATCTCGATACTTTCCAGACTGTCAGGAAGACCGATGTCTGAGAGCCACTTCGATCATGAAGCATTCTTCGATGAAAGTGATTTCAACCTCGTAGGAAAAAGCTTTGCTTTTAGCAACTTTGAATGCGTAAGGGGAGATCACCACGACCTGCTATGATTACTAAGCCTACTTATCTTGGTTTTATTCATCCAATACACATCACAACTAATCATTATCTGTGTTTTCCTTACTTTTTAATTTATTTTTGCATTATTCTATTAAATTTCTAGTTTGAGATCGACTTTAAA
>JALQPE010001635.1:0-13859 GCA_030407315.1 Asparagopsis taxiformis | reverse complement strand
AATACTCAGGTATTCATCAAGGAGAAACTCATCAAGATGGCCATGCTCAAGACCAAAAACGAAGAAATGAGTCTCTAAGTGCTGGGAATTATGTCCCATTCAAAAATAGGGAAGGAGTGGACTGACATATTGCTCAATAACCCCAAGTTTATTGAATTCCTGTCAAATACACTCATCAGTGGAGTAACCGAAGACGATGTACTGTTGCAAGTAGTCATGCTAGTGGGCAATATTTGCCATTAAGCCGAATGTGCGTCGTTGGTCGAAAGTAACATTGAATGAAACGCAGAGCTTTTCGAGCCAGTTTTGTCGCTATTTTTGGCAAAGGAGTACGATCCAGAGTTCCTTAGTCAACTTCTCTATGTCATTTACTCGTTCCTGTTCCATGGAGTTGGCATGGAGAGAATATTAAATGAAGGAGAAGTGCTACTGAAAATACTGGAGCTAATTGATGATCCCAATGAAGGAGTGAGGCAGATGAACGACGAAGTATTGACATTGCTCAGGGAAACCGATGACATTGAACTGGCCGAAAACATTAAAGAGTCCAAGTTCGAGCTCCACAACAGGAAATGGCTGACTGAGACGAAGGAGCTTCAGGAATGGGTGTTCGAAGATAACAACATATGGAACTCGGACATGCTGGACCCCAGAATGTGGGAATCTGAGTAAGACTATGATTGATAGTGCAAGAATGGTCAAACTAGTATTATTGAATAAATGAGGAAGAAGCATAAGTAGCAATGAAAGGCTAGTTTGTGAGAAGAAAAGCAAGAGTCTCCATTATAGTTGGTCTACCTCCATAACATTCAAGATTAATTTAAGACAAAACACTGGATTGAATTTTATAATTAAATCATATGAACCAAATAAGAAGGAAGGACAAGCTCACAGGGTCGACCTCCTCTTCCCTAGTAGAACTAGGTTCCCCTAGTAATATGTTTTCTGACGATGTGCCAGTTCCAAGAGAAAATTATGGGTACATCGTATAATCATAAGACATTGAATCAGACAACGATCTTTTTTCCTCTGATTAGGTGGGATATGGAGAAAGTTTCTCAGAAGCAAGACCTGTTATGAACCTCCATCCTAAAGAGGAGAAGAAGACTATTGATAGCCTGTCCACTTCGGACAACTCGACTTTAAAGTATCTTCCTCAGGTTCTGATCTCCAAATCAATCAAAGATTAGACAGTCAAGTTGACCAACCTTCCTAAGAAGCTTGTTGCTCGTCTGATCAAAGAGTTCCCAGCCTACCGTTGGCTATTTACATAGGACTAGTAGGCCTATGATGCTGCTATCGAATAACTATCTGAAATTTATGCCTGGAAGATGAAGAAGAAGGGAAACGAACCGTCGACTCGCCATTTGAGGCAGATACTGGACAGCGATTTGAAAAGGATGAATTCCTTCCTCAACCGTCGTGTCATGCGCCAGATCATCAGGGAGACTAGTCATGAAGAAGTCATTGACGTCAACATGATCAAGCAAACCAAGACCTACCTGATCGGGTCGAAGGTCTATGCACTCAGGTGCAGAATGGCTAAACTGGTAGGCAGAGTCAAGTGCAAGTGAACGGTCAAAATGATCAGAAACCCTCGAAACTATTTAACAAATTTTAATCTGCGGTTGAATAGTTATAAAAGAAATCAACACTCAGGCCTTAGGATCTTTATATGCATTTTCACCTCCATTCATGCAGTTCTAACACTTGCATAGGTACGTGCATTTGACTCCTGCATAGAAACATTCACAGTATTTTTTGAAGCACATAGTTTTTTTGCAGTTACACCCTTTTTGTAGGCCACACTGGTGTCTTTATTTCCTATGACTTCAAATTTGGAGTTGAATGCATTGGGATCCTTCTCCAGTACCACATTCCTGGCCTTCTGCCTCTTGTCCTCAAAATCTAGGTTATTCCTGCACTGGTAGCATGAGCATGCTTCATTGCATACTACTCCCTTTGAGAAGCACTCACAGTACATGAGTAGGCACTTGGACTTGGCACATTTGCATGCCACTTTTTCTTCTCCTACTGGTTCTGGTTGCTCTATGCTGATTCTTTCGGGTGCTTCTACCTTCTGCTGATGTCCCTCCCTGATATCTGACCTTCTGACATTTTCCTCCACCATTCTGTTTGACTCGTAGAATGAGTTCCTATTATTGAACTCCATGTCCGGGTAGTTGGCAGGTTCATTCATCTGTTCGAAGAGGTCCTGCTGTACCATCATTCTCCTCGCCTTCTCAGAGATGTTGGACTATAGACTCATTCTACTTTTATGTTTGAGTTACTTCTCTGGGTAGGGAGCAAAGTCAATGGAACCTGCCAAGTTGCTGAAAGCAGACTCATTGGATCGACGGCTCCGTATCGAGTGATGGAAGTGGTTGATAGATGGCCTGTTACCATTGTTATTGTTGTTAGAGTTCTTCCTATCTCTGGGCTATTATTCCTCGATGTCCATTTTGATTATTAAGTAGGATGGGCTATCTCCAGTGTATGTCAGGTTTAATAATCTGAGTAATCATAGGTATTCAACATTCATAATACTCTCTCTTACTTATCATCTAAACTATCTCTAACTATCTTATCTGTCTTACTTATCTTAATTAAATCTGGATGAGGTCAGTCATAGAGAAGGCTAAGGACAAATGGCGATCCATGATCACTCAATTCAGGGTTAACAAGCTCATCAAACTGAACAGTAAGGAACAGTATGAGAAGGTGGCCAAGATGTTTAAGACAACCTCTGACTACCAGAACTTGAAGGTGGACTCTTTCCCTTTCCTGTACTTCCTGATCAGTACCATTGATATCACTCTAGAGGCGAGGGAAAAATATAGGCAGTCAAAGTGTTCATGGATGAAGTACCCTTCAAAGATCACATACTGATGGATGAAGCCAGCAACCCACTCAAGTGCAACCCCATCGTATTTGCAGCCCTAGAAGACCAGATCGATACCATACCCATATTGGAGGAGAAGGGAGGCAGTCTCAGGACACCCAACTCAGAAGCACAGACACTATTACACCTAGCAGCCATATACAGGAGAAATCAGGCATTCCAATACGGAATAATGAAGGGACTGGATGTCAACTTCGAAGATGAACACGGCAACACACCCTTCCACTACGCATGCAGGGCAGGCATAGTAGAAATGATTACCAGCATGATTGCTGCCAAAGCCAAGAAACTAGAGAATAAGAACCATCAGTACCCCATACACATGGCCATCGAGTCAGGCAACTTCAATGCATTCAGACTGCTAGCAGGTATATCCACACCAATATAGGGGACCTCAACAAAAAATACCCATCATACCATCCCATACACAGTGCAGTCAGGTCCAGCAATGAAGACATATTCAAGGAAATAGTGAAGGCAACACCACTGTCAGTCAACTACAAGGACTTCAAACAGTTAACACCCTTACATCATGCTGTCATGTACTTACTGTCAAAATTCAAGAACAGGCAACACCGATAATGTTCGATTACTCCTAAGACAGAACGGAATCCTGGTTGACCCAATCGACTAATTTGGGAATACTCCTCTCCATTTGGCATTCCTCAACAAAAATGCAGATATGATTCACATGCTCCTCAATGGTAGAGCTGATTTGGACATTGTGAATGAAGATTTTATGACACCTGCCGAGTATGGGTTCTCAAGTGGGTCACCAGAGATCATCAGCATCCTAAAACAGCAAGGATCCAGAAGCAAGAAAGTCCAGGAATGGATCAACACCACCAAATACTGAATATGTGCAATCCTTATATTCTCACTTATCATACTTGGGCCGAGTGACCGTATCCGCAGTTTTGTATCCTCGAGAACCGGAGGAGCTGCTCAGATAACGATGATGGAGGCATTTCATCAAGGATGTTGGAACAGTTCCATCTGAAACAGGCTCCTGATTCACGTGCTCTGTGTTCTCCTGTAAAAGGTGGAATTTGTTACCCACTGATTCAGGTCCATAATGTCGAGATGCCTCATTGATGAACCCTTTCCTACCTTTCCTGGTTCTAAATTCCACCCCATACTCAGTTTTAGCCTTATATTCTAGATCTCTCACATCTTTCTTTAAGCTCTGGAAGTGCTATTACTTCTTTATCTTTAGCTTGCTATTTTCGGTATTTTAGGGCTGTTTCTGCACTGTCTTATATTTCGAACTCTTATATGATGTTTGAGGGTAGCCTCCACCGAATGGCACTATCTTATATGACGTTCTTGCTGATGCTAACCCTAATGGTTATTCTTTGGGCTTGATGTTCCTTTTCCAGGCTTTCTTCGTCATGTTTGGCTCTCTTGTTGAATCGAACTTGGATAGTTGCCACTCTTCAACTTCTGATGCCATTCTGCTGAACTTCTTCATGACAACCTCTGAGTTTTCTGGGAGTTCGACTGCTGGAGTCTTGAGTTTCTTAGAAGTTGCGGGTATGCTTTTCTGAGTTATTTTGATTGTTTGCCCATGTTCTGGTGTCTTCATGGCGGTTGGTGTCGAGTAGGAGTCCCTTAATATGGTTTCGAGGAGGGTGACCTTTTTCTCAATTTAGCAGTCTTCAGCCTATATCTATCTCAATATCCTTACTCTCATCAGTTGATCGCTCTTGTTCCTGGAATGCAGGTACTGTTCGAACCATTATTTGGATGATCCCCTTCTATGATGTTTCCCCCTTTTCTCAGTTTTCCGCATCGAAATTATAATCGATGATTGATCTAATTACATCTAATACTTAGTCTCTCATTATAATTAAGATAGAAGCCTTAATGGGGTGCACTGATAGTGACACGGCTGACATCATTAACAACAGTGTCACCGATGAGAGTGTGATAGTCAAGGTCCAGAAACTTAAGTACACGATGGAAAGACGTCAAGCCCAAACCAAAGACGAAGGACTGAAGAATGAAAGAGAACTATTAAAGATGGTTCATAAGAGCAAGAGAGAGAGAATGAAGTCAGTTGAGGAGAGTCTAATGCACCAGATAGCCTATGCTGCCAACAAAGTGACAAGTATGCTTTCAAAACATATAGTTATGTCGATCATAATGTCCGATTGCACCAAGATAGTTGACAATAAACACTGCTTATCAAGTCTAGATAACCTCAGAATTGTGAAGACACCCATCAGGAGGATCCTATTCGCAACATCCATCATTGGAGACTAAGCTCTGATCGAATTTCAGAGGTGCATCAAAAACAAGTACCCCAATATGCAGGAGTGCCATGTATACTATCCTTATAATTCAGCCTAATTAAATTCATGAAGAGTAGCTTAAACACCATAAGGGTACCCCTTCAGTCACCCGCAAGATGATGACAGAGTATGCCTTCAAACTGTGCCACCAGGAAAGCATCTCTGTTGAGAAGATGAATGAAGCTGGACACAACTTCCAATATGGAATCTGACTGATATGATCCCATTTTTTGAATACTTGAATTTAAATGAATCGCATATCTAGCCTAGTGGGAGTGGGTGCTCGGATGCTCCCCCTCATGACTCTACCCCTATTGATGAACAGGAAGCACTTCTGTTTCTCATTAAATCCCTTTGGGAGCAGTTTATCGAGGGACAGCATTGACAACCGGGTCCATGTGCAGGTGGAAGTGTCCAACAACCCATGTGAAGACAGGAACGATAGCATACAACTCAAATCAATAGGAGGGTATGCTGCAGCAGTCTATGATGGGCATGGAGGGTGGCAAGTGGTAAGGAAAGAAGTAATATAGTCACATCACTGCAGCAAACACCTGCTCAAGGAACTAGAGAAGAGCATAGAGAGGAATAAAGGGCAAATCAAGGATAAAGATGAATTGATAAAGACAGGCATCAAGGAAGCATTCAGTGCGTGTTAGGAGAGCTTCCTACAAGCAGCCAGGATAGGGTATGCCATGGGTAACAATCAAATAATTAAGGGTTCGGACGGTTCGCCAGAGCAGGGTCATGTGCACTCATATGTGTAGTTGCCAACAACAAAGTATATGCAGGCAACACAGGAGACTCACTTGGAGTCATCATCGATCAGTCAAGCAGAGGCAGCATGTCGTACACATAAATCAACAAGGAACAGAATGCCAACCATGAAGAAGAAAGACTTAGACTGAAGCAGAAATTCCCTAAGGAAGACGATATTGTGATTTGCAAGAGAGAGAACAACCGATCATGCTATGTGAAGGGAAGACTGCAGCCAACCAGATCTCTAGGTGACTTAAGGTTAAAATACGCAGAATTCAACAACCCTCAGAACTTTACATCTGAACATGACTTCCAGAGTCCACTGAAAGTGTTCACAGGACCATACATTTCCCCTGAACCAGAAATCATGGAATTTAACCTGACCAAAACCAATAAATATGTGATACTGGCGTCTGATGGACTCTGGGATGAACTAGGGAGGCAGGAAGTTGCAGAACTAGTTAAAAATAGGCAGTCCAAGGACATTCCATCAATGTTATCGAATGAAGTACTGAAGAAGGCGGCTATCGACGCTGGCAAAACAGTGGAATAAGTCAGAAACATTCCAAGAGGCAAGAAGAGAAAGATACATGACGATATCACTGTGGTACTAATTGACCTGGAGAACCAGTATAAATGATCGAAATATACTCATCATTCACTCACTTCTCTAGCTATGGAACTGGAAAACCGATTTTATCAAGAAAAATGCCAATATGGATGCAGGGGACCTCTCCACATTTCTTCTTATGATACTCAAAGATTCTATTCAACTTGTCCTTTAGAAGAGAGTAATCACAGTTTATTGGGTAGCCAGACCCTTCAGTCACTGTTTCCCAAGGAGATATCAAGAAGTTGACGATAGTAGAGAATATCTTTGTCTGGAATTTCTCAAGTTGCCCAATGTGTTGAAATATGGCATCTACTATGCCTCTTTAAGAAGACAACAATGAAGTCTTAGAAAGGGTTGAGTTCTTTCTCCTATGCTTGTCAAATTTGTAGCTTTCATTCATTCCTCCAAACAGATCTAAGTCTGAAATAGTAAATAGGCTTTGACTTAATTTTCTTTCAGGCGATACTTGCAAAGTTCTCAATGGAGTAATGCTCTTTCTCGATATTTCGTTCGAGACTCGACTGAAATTGACTGTTTCTCTTAAAATATGAAAAGTCTGAGTCTTGTTTTTGTAAATATTCGGCAGGTTTTATTCAAGCTCTTCTTCAGCTTCTTTGATCTTTATTGATCCTGTGTCTTACTTTGGAATGAGGATGTTTGAGAGACGTTTCTTCTCTTTTTCAATGTTTTCGGATTCGGATATAGGGCCTGCAATATCTTTCTTGTTTAATGTATCGTTTTTCTTGCTCTACTTGTAATTAATCCTTCTCGGAACAGAGTTGACAGGACCTACATTTACAGTCTTATTTGGAAGATTCTTGTGTGACAGCCTTTGCTTAGCCTCTACTTTAGCCTGTTTGGTTCTTTTGGATCGTGTCTTCTTCCTTTCTTGAACTGGAATCCCCTATTTTTCAACTGATATTCCTATGTCCAGCTTTTCTATTGAAATTCTTGAGTTTTGGCTATTCTTTTGAACCTTTACTTCTTTACTTGGACTCTCTTCAATGTTAATAGTGACTTCTCCTATCTCAGAGCCTGGCATTGATTGACTCTCTCTGTGAAGCATTATCGCTTCCTCTGCCACATTTTCATTGACGGACTATATTCCTGAATTTTAATGTTGTTGTCTCATTTCATCATCTTCTGTCATCATATCTCCAGGAGGCTCTAGTGCCTGGGAAGCTCTCTTTTTTATTCTGCTTAGACTATTGATATGGAAGACCTTGCAACTTCGGGCCTTCTTAACGCTCTTATAGGTTGGAATATCTCGAATTACAAGTTACTAAAGGTTCTAATCTGTAGCTTGAACTCCTCTTTCCTCAGTTTCGAGTTCAGTTTGAGTGTGTACACTGTTACCGTTTCCTTTCTTCTTCCGGTTTGATCGAGCTATCGCCTGATGAGTTCTTTTTCTATTTCCATCTCTCCTTGGTGGAGCCTCCAAGAGCTTCTTGGTAGTGAACAATGCTGATTCCTGCTCGAGTTGCAAGATAACAATTTCGCTTTTAAGAGAAGCTGCTGTATCAAATAATTTAGTATTTTTCTCGATAAGTGTTGCGTTCTCTAGCTTCAGCTTGTTTTGTCTTGAAATAGAGCTATGAAGCCGACTTCTCATCTACTTAATCTCATTCTTCAGTTTGACGATTTACTCCAGGTACTACCTGTTATCGGAGATTTAATTCGATTGCTCTACTGGAGCTGAATCTCGAACGACTGGAACAGTATTATGCTCACCTCGTTCAGGACAAAGCTCAGAGTGAAAGAACCTTGTCTTCTTTGGTCTTTGAAGCCTGTGTTTATATTCGTCATTTGGAAGATTCTTTAATTTGATCTCTTTCTAAATCGCACTTGTAATATGCTTTGTTGCTTATTCGATACTTTTTCGATAGTTCTTTCCCAGTATTTCTTTTACTGAAGCTGAAAACTCCTCAATGAACCTACTAATAAACAGTTGGCTGTTGAAAGTTGCCTTGAAGTCACTGTTTGGTGCTCGAATATGAGATAGGATGCTTTCGTATTTGTCATTTTCCTCCTTACTCCATGTTTCTAAGTACCCATGAGTCTTGGCTGTTGTGTTTTGAATCTCTACTTGAGTATTTGTATAGTTGAGGATTTGCTGGTCGATTAAAGCTCTTTCTTCTTCTGGCTCTAATCTCTCTTATTCTCTATCTTCAACTATTATCTTGGTTTCCATCAATGATGGAACTTTCGAGAGTGCTGTGAACATCATATTGACTTTCCTTTTATCGGCATTAGTCTTGCATACTGAGCATAACTTGGACTAACTGTTAAGATGCTGGATTGCCCTCTTTCCATCTTTGCTTGAGAAGGACCCTTCTATCCAGCTTTGCAAGTTCTTGAACAGCTCAACCAAAACTGGCAGAAATTTCTAACAGAACCGCACTGTTTGTTTCTCCCTTACACGAGGGAGATCATGAGGGTTGCCATGCTGCAGGACCAACCACTACACTTGTTCCAAGCAAATTGCTACATGTTTGACATTTTCAATGAGATGACTGGGATGCAGATTCCTTTGAGCAAAGGTCGAACTGTCCTTCTCTATGGTTTCAACCAGGTCTTCTAACCTCTGAGCTTGACTATTAAGAGGGCCAGGTGATGCTAATATTTACATTGATATTGTTCCAAATCAAAAATTCGATCTTCATTCATAAAGCATTGTTCGTAAAAAATTAATATTGAGGGAGAACCCCAGCATCATGCCATTTCAACAAGTGGAAGCTAATCCCTTCGTTTAAAATTTCTTCTTGGCTTGTAGTTAGTGTTCCATTCGAACCTGGTTGAAATATTCCTGAAGAACTTCCTTATTGCTATGTCCTTGCAAGAGATCCTCCGGTGTTTTGTCGTCTAGGGTGCGTTGGAATGGATTGGCTCCATTTTTAACCAGGAATTTAATGATGTCCATGTTGACATCCTTCTGCTGCTTGGACAGCTTAACCCTGACTGCACAGAAATAGTGAAGTAGAGAGTACCCTTTGACCTTATCAATGATCCAGTTCGGATCGGCTCCTCTCTTGATTAACAATTCCCCAATCTTGAAGCACATCATCTTATTTTAGAAGGAGGGTGGTTCTTCGATCAATCGAAATAGTATAACTGTCAGAGGATGCTGGTTCATACCATTAGGTTTATTCACCTATGCATTGGCCAGTAACAAGAGACGGGCAATCTCATAGTTACCGGAAGAGCAGGCCACCAACAAGGGAGTCTGCCTGTTGATGCTAGTCTCCATGTCGACGTCCACTTTTTTATTCTTGAGAAGAAACTTGGTGATCTATTTTAGCCCTAAATTAGACCACACATACCATAATGGGCGCAGTAGATTAAGGGAGTAACAGCATCATCAATGTACTCCAGTTACTCGAAATTCTCAGTAATGTTCAGATCGAACTCATCCATGTCGGCTTCCCTGAAGTTCTCAGCATTGTGAGATGTCAGCTTCTTCATCAGCCTGTACCGCTACATTACTTCTATCCTTACTTTCTATTCGTCCCCTGTGGTTGTCTTCTATAGTTGCAATTTCTCGATATCGATGTTGGGTTCTTTGATTGAATTCATACTTAATAACAATAAGGGCTGACCTCTATTCGGTTGTAAGATATAATCAACGTTAAAGTAAAATGATTGTCAATCATTTCTGTTTCTGCCTGGTCTCCAGATTATTGAAGGCCACTGATAGTTTGTTATTAAGGAACTCAGTAATCAGCATGGCTGGTCTCATGATAACTAAGTCAGATATGGTGTTCCTGTATTTTTCATCCTTTCTAATGAGTTCTCGATGGGTGTTATAGGCATTGCCCCTTTTGGATGGTGGATCAGGTGAGGATATTTCACCTAGGTTAGTGAACTGAGTTTCAGGTGGTCCATAGAGGATACAATTGATGATCATCCACTCCGATATCAAGAAATAAGCCCCCCGAGCTAAGGCACCAGTGAAGCATATGTTACAAACAACACTGACAAACAGTCCATAGCCCAGCATGTATGCCCAGTACTTCTCAATGAAACCAATATTGCGTTTATCATATGGCCACAGTTTCAGGAAGTAGAAGGTGCTGTTGAAGAAACTCTCAGAGATGACAAGCAAACATGGACCAAGGATAGGGATCCTAATCAGCAATAAGGATGTCACCAGGTAAATAGGCAGGTAGTAGAACAACAGAAAAATAAAACTCTTAACCTGGCTAGAGAGGGAAGTGAAGAATTAGACATTCTCTTTAGAGTACATTTTGCCGAAGTAACAGTCTCGGCCTTCACCTGACCACAGGGCCACCTTCCTGGTTGCTGTTATGATGTCGTCGTTGTAAAAGAACAGATACCTAAGTGATATCAGAGTTACCCATAGGTCAGTATCAGGAAGAGGACATTAAGGGTCATGGCTATGAACCCTAAACCCAGCCACTCACAAAGGGCGGGCAATCCGATCAGAAACACCATCACCTGTACTAGAGATTTCTTCAGAATTCCGATCATCTGGTAACTCATCGGGTGCACCTACTTACTCACTGGATGTGCAAACAGCATTATCTTGGGGATCCACTGCAAGGAGAGTGAGTCCCTGATGCCAGTCACGAACAAACCCAGGTTCTGCATGAAGTCCATACTATTATTAATACTGACTAATTATTATTGTACCAAATGGGCATGGCTAGTGGAGACTCATTTATATTTATTATCACTTAAACTCCAACGATAAAGGATTAACGAAAACCAGTCAAAATATTCAGGAGAGGATGATGAATGACCTGCTGGTCATCTCAGTCACGCATGCTATTATTTTGAATGGCATTGCCCGCATAAATTATTTCAGAGATTAAATTAGCCACCAGTTGTTCGCCTTAGATTCGGCTGATATAGGCTTAGCTCATTAGCATCTTGATTTTGGAGATGTATCCCTGTATTTGATTTTGTTACTTGGCCTTTAAGTGCCCGTTTCAATGATCCCGTTCAATTATTTTATTTGAGGATTGGGTTATGAATTATGATGAGCATAGCGGGCCCTACTATGAAAGGAGTACTATTATGAAGGTGATTGAGGAGCTGAAGATCGTAGAAAACTTGGACGTGAAGGCCCTCCGCTAATTTGGGAAGGTTCTGGGTACTGACACAAATGTTGATATCTCCAATGCTATCCGTTCTCTGAAGAACAAGATTGCAGATGTCATCCTGCTAGAAAAGTACTGATGTAGTAACCTTAGAAAAGGGTACGTTTAGTACCTTCAAATGGTGAGGTTCAACTCTCTCTCCAAGTAGCACATGAGACTACTGAATGAGATTTTCAACAATGTGTGGTCAAAATATGAGACCGAGATGAAACATGCAACGGAGAAGAAGTATGAGATGCAGGCCTCCCAACTGATGCCTCCCTTGCAGACTGCATCTGAACATTAGATGTATCACTTGAGCCTGATGCAAATGTATAGGGAATCTTCACTGTGTCCTAAAGGCTACATGAACTATCCTGGACAGTTCAACTACCCTCCTCAGTACCGGATGATGCCTGGCATGTACCCACCACAACCCTATATGATGAACTATCCTTTCGAATAACGGAATTCTCGATCAAATTAAAGGAAGCCATACCCTTAATATGGGATTGGTCAGATGCCACCTATGAGTAACTGGTACCCAGAGTCTAGGGAGTAACCCAAACATCCTTCACATCCTGCTGAGAGGACTCCCTTCCCTCCTAATGTGGATTTCGGTCGACCAGAATTCAGAAACTCTGAGTTTATGATGCCACCCAGTATGTTTGGGAAAGGAATGCCTCCTCCAAATATGCCAAATATGATGAGAGGCCCCTTCCCTGATTAGATGAACCCAAGGCTCAGATCAGTCATCGAAGAAAGACAGAAATCAGGCATCGAATAAAGGGACAAGGTTAATGTCGAACATCCATTCAAACATCCCAGGGAAGAAGATATGTGGAGAGGAGAGCACCCCATGAGAGACAGGAAGATGAATGAAGAAGCAATCAGAATGCCAGATTTTATGTATGATGACAGGAATCAAAACTTCCCAGTGCAGCAACCAGAGCTAGCCATTAACAACTTCCGAAACTGTTACTGCAAGGGAAAGGTCTCCAAACCAGAATAGGAAGGTTTCGACTGTTCCAAATGCAACTATTCGTACCACTTTGACTGCCTTAAACTTAAAAGGAAATCCATTGAGAAATCAGATATCGTATGCCCGTTCTGTATCCTGGGTGAGAAGACTCTGTACGATGAGGTCGTTGAGACCTTAGATGCTAGTTGGTTCTGTCCAACTGATAACAATTCAAAGTGGAGCTGCAAGATCAAGCATTCAGATTACAAGAAAGTGCTGAAATTTAGAAGTGAAAATGAGACAATGGGTATTGAACTCAGGTTCCTGAAAATCGACGGCAAAACTCTTGAATCTCGCCAAAATATAAACCTCAGCCTTGCAACTGGGTGTCGAAGGGAAAAAATAGTCAATTCAATTCGAATTGATCGCAGACGGTTTGAGGCTTACCATGAAGATATTCCCTTGGAAGGCTCAGTGAAGAAGGAAGACTCAGAGCTAAATGGCAGTAGGATATACATTTTTGGAACATGTCTTGTGAAGAGACTAAGCTCGAGAACCTCTAAAATTTGCTTCTCACCAGTCCTAAGTACCACGTTGATAAGGAGTACATCGGAGCATTTTTTAAGGACTTCCCTGATGCTACTGTCAACTTCATTGATCCAACTACCAATGAACCCATATCTGCAGCTGCTAGAGGAGAGAACTGCTAACATTCACAGGTATTTGATTTGAGACCTTTCCTCAACATTGCTCTGAATCAAGGAACCTACTCTTGCCCAATATGCTTCAAGCTGTGCAAGAGTGTCCTCGTCGACGTCTATGTTAATTGGCTGATCAGCAACAATCGAGAAAATGGAATATCACCAATGAGTGCAACCATACTGTCCAATTGGGAGGTGCAGGTCAACAGCATGCCTGTTCCGGACAGAGAAGAGTCCCCATCCAAGAAAAACGAAGAGATGGAAGAAGAGGAAAATGGAGCCATGGATAACGAGGACAGTGAAGCCGATGATGAAGAGGAACATGAAAGTTCAGAAAGCAAGAGCAAGGCCGACAAACTGTGATTTTGGATCATTCTATTTCTATCATTAATTATCAAATATGGACGACTTCGACTCACTCTATTAAGATATTCATCAACAGTCAAAGGAAGGAGAACGAGCAGGGATCAAACAAGCCGAAGAGTCATCTTATGAAGATGAATATAATGAGGGATATCAGTATGGGTGCA
>JALQPE010001634.1:0-19260 GCA_030407315.1 Asparagopsis taxiformis | reverse complement strand
CACCGGGCGCCGGGCCTCCGCGATCGCGACCGAGCTCGGCACGATGAAGGTGACCGAGCAGATCGACGCCCTGTCCACGATGGCGGTCTCGCCCATACAGTACTTGGTGGTCCCCCGCGTGATCGCGATGACGCTGGTGATGCCCTGCTCACGATGCGTTCATTCGGTGGGCTTCGTGGGGGCGTACATCATCTCGGTGTTCCAGGCGGGCATCAACGAGGGCACGTTCATGGGGCGCATCCACAGGTCGTGGACTTCACCGACCTGCTCGGGGGGCTCGTCAAGTCTGCGGTCTTCGGCTTTGCGATCGCGCTCATCGGCTGTCACAAGGGCATGAATGCCAGCGGCGGCAGCCGCGGCGTAGGGGTCGCGGCGACCCAGACGGTGGTCAGCGCATCGGTGATGGTGCTCGTGCTCGACTACGTGATGACGAGCCTGCTCCTCGTGGTACTGGACTGAAAGGGCAAGCGAACTTGTCGGATTTGGCAGAACCGATCATCCGGACCGAGGCGGTCCACAAGAGCTTCGGGGACAAACCACGTCCTCAAGGGCATCTCGTTGGACTTCCCCGTCGGCACCACCACCGTGATCCTCGGCGGCTCCGGCTCCGGCAAGAGCGTGCTCATGAAGCACCTCATCGGCCTGCTCAGCCCCGACAAGGGGCGCGTGGTCGTCGACGGCGAGGACATCTCGAGCCTCGAGGGCGAGGCCCTCACCAAGATGCGCTCGAAGTTCGGGATGGTCTTTCAGTGGGCGGCCCTCTTCGACTCCATGAACGTGCTCGACAACGTGGCTTTCCCTCTGCGCGAGCACCGCAAGGATCTGTCGAACAAGCAGGTCGAGGATCTCGTAGCCGAGAAGCTCGCCCTGTTCGGCCTCGAGGGCATCGAGCACAAGTATCCGGCCGACCTCTCCGGGGGCATGCGCAAGCGCGTCGGCCTCGCGCGGGCGATCATCATGGACCCGAAGATCGTGCTCTACGACGAGCCGACCACGGCCTCGACCCATCACCACCGACTACGTCGACGAGAGCATCATCCGCGCCAAGGAGAAGCTGAAGGTCACGAGCGTGGTCATCAGCCACGACATCGCCTCGAGCTTCAACATCGCAGACCAGATTGCGTTCCTGTACGAGGGGAAATCATCGCCTACGGCCCGCCCGAGACGGTGAAGAACAGCGACCACGAGTTCGTGAAGACGTTCCTCGGCACCTGGTTCCGGAAGAACTGATCCGATGGCCTTGAAGAAGGAGCAGATCCTCACCCCGTTCAAGGTGGGGGCCTTGGTGACGGGCGCCTTCGTGGCGTTCTTCGCCTTCCTTCAGATCGTCTCCACCCGCAACATGTCGCGCGCCGACAGCTACGAGGTGGTGGCGCGCTTCGACGACGTGCTCGGGCTCGAGGAGAAGTCCCCGGTCCAGATCGCGGGCATCGACATCGGTCGGATCAAGACCATCGAGCTCGAGAAGGGCCGCGCCAAGGTCACGATGGAGATCGACGGCAAGGTCGCCCTGTACCGCGACGCCTCGATCGAGAAGGTCGCGATCTCGCTGCTCGGTGACTACAAGCTGGCCGTCGACCCCGGCGGCGAGATCGACGAGGAGCGCCTCGAGGACGGCGGCGAGATCAAGAAGGTCATCTCGCTGTCGAGCGTGGACGCGGTGGTGGCCGAAGTCCGCGACATGTCCAAGGCGATGCGCCGGCTCATCGCGGGCGAGAACGGCAGCGCTCCCCGCTCGAGCAGATCGTCAGCGACGTGCAGGGGACCGCGGCCGCGACCCGCACCATCATGGAGGAGGTCGGCGGCAACATCGGCGACAACTCCGAGAAGCTGAACAAGATCCTCGACAACATCGAGCTGTTCACCAAGGACATCTCGAGCATCTCCGCGGGCAAGGAGCGCGACATCGCGCAGATCCTGAAGACACCCGCGCCATCGCGGCCTCCATCCGCTCGACCTCCGAGAACGTGGAGCGCATCGTGGGCGGGCGCGACCAGGGCGAGAATCACCGAGTCCGTGAAGTCGCTGCGCTCGACGCTCGACGCGATGAACCGCTCCCTCGAGCACCTCGCCTCGATCACCAAGAAGATCGATGACGGCGAGGGCACGGTGGGCGGCCTCATCAACGACGACTCCGTGCACCAGGGCATCCGCGAGGCCGTCGACGGCGTCAACTCGGTGGTGGGGGGCATCAGCCGCCTGCAGACCTGGGTGAACCTGCGCAGCGAGTACATGGGGCGGGTCGGAGCCCTCAAGAATTACGTGCAATTCAGATTGCAGCCGTCGCCGGACAGCGCCTACATCTTCGAGGTCGTCGACGACCCGCGCGGCGTGCGGCAGACCACGGTCGTCGCGTGGACACGACGTCCCCGGAGCAGGGGCGCGCCTCACAGTACCGAGAGCGCCGCACCATCACCATCGATGCCTCAACTTCTCGCTACAGTTCCAGAAGCGCTTCTACTGGCTGTCGCTGCGCTTCGGGATCATCGAGGGCTCGGGCGGGGTCGGCCTGAACCTGCACTTCTTCGACGATGACCTCGAGTTCCTCTTCGACATCAACCGCTTCGGCGAGGACGCGCGCCTGCCGCGCATCAAGGCCCTCGCCCTGTGGGAACCGATCCCGCACGTCTACCTGCACGGCGGCATCGACGACCCGTTCAACCGCGGCACGATCGACTACTTCTTCGGCCTCGGGGTCCGCTTCAACGACAACGACCTCAAGTCCCTGCTCGCGCTCACCGGCGGCTTCGGGGTCGGCGGCGGCACCGGCGGCAGCGGGAACTAGGAGCAGGGGCTTCTGCCCGGGCCGGCCCGGCGCAGCGGGCGTCGCGTCTACGGGAGGCGGTCTTCGACCAGCTCACCGTCATCGCGCTCGCGAAGGCGGCGGGGTTTTCGCTCGACGACCTGCGCGACCTGCTCGCGAGTCTGTCGCCGGGGGAGGCCCCCGGGCCCTCGTGGCGCCAGATGGCGACGGGCAAGATCGCGCAGCTCGAGGCGCAGATCGCATCCGCCCGGCGGATGCAGGCGGTGCTTCGCACCCTCACGGACTGCGGATGTCCGACCCTCGCGGCGTGCGCGCAGGCGGCGCGGTCCGTCGAGGCGGAGTGAGCGGCGCGGCCAGGATCTTCCGCGACGTCGGACCGTGTGGTACTTCGGCAGACGTGCGAGCCCTCCGCGCACTTGCTGTGATCCCGCTCCTGGCGCTGACCTCGGCCTGCGCCAAGGAGACGATCGCGCACCAACAGGAGGAGCGTGAGGCCAACCGGATCCTCGTGCTCCTGCGCCAGGTCGGCATCGAGCCCGAAAAGCTCAAGGACGAGGAGTCTCGCGAGCTTCGCTTCAACGTCATGGTCCCGCAGGACCAGGCCGCGACCGCGCTCGCTCTGCTCGAGTCCCACGATCTGCCCAAGACCGACCGGCCCGACACCGCGGCCATGTTCCAGGAGTCGGGGATGATCCCCACCACGGAGCAGGAGCGCGCCAAGCGTGTGGTCGGGGTGGAGGGCGACATCGTCAACGCCTGCGTAAGGTCCCTCGCGTGATCAGCGTCGAGGCCGCGGTCTCGATCCCACCCGACGACCCGCTGCGCGATGTGACCGAGGAGCGCCCCAAGCCCAAGGCCTCCGTGATCGTGGTCTACCAGCCCGACGACAGCGGGGCGGCCCCGCTGACCCCGGACGCGGTGCAGAAGTTCGTGCAGGCCAAGCTGCCGCAGCTGCGCTCGGGGGGCGTCAACGTGCTCCTGCTGCCCAGCGAGGACGGCGCCTCGAGCAACGGCAACGGCAAGTCGGCGGGCATCGCGCCCATGATCGACCCCGCGAAGGGCTGCGTAGAAAAGGACCGCGTCATCGGCATCGAGGTCTGTAAGGGCAATCGGCAGAAGGTCATCCGGCTCGTGGTCATCGCGGGCGTGGTGGCGGGCCTGCTCGCGGCCCTCGCGGTCGTCGCCGTCCTCCGGGCCATGAGCTACCGCAAGGACCTCACGCGCCTCACCGCGCAGTTCCAGAGCCGCGGTAGCAAGTAAGGGGGCTGGCCGTGAGCCTCGGATCGGGCGGGAACCTCTTCTATCCGCTGTCGCCGCGCCTCACGATGCTCCTGTGCACCATCTTCACCCAGGGTGGTGAAGAGGACTTCCCGACCCTCGAGCACCTCAACGAGGACGACGCCTACTGCTCCAGGAAAAGGCGCAACAGCTCTTGCAGCTCGACCCGACAAGCGCGTCGCGGTGGTGGTGCGCGAGATGCGCCGCCAGATGCAGTTCGCGGGGCTGGTCGGCCTCGAGGCCATCGATCCGTCCTGGCTGCTCGCGGGGGTGCGTGGTGAGCAGCCCGCGGTCATCGGCATCATCCTCGCTCAGCTGTCCGCGGGGGCGCGCAGCCGCATCCTCGCCCACCTGCCGCCGAAGGTCCGGGCCCGGGTCCCCAACAAGGAGGACCTCAAGCACACCAAGCTCGAGATGATGCGCATCGTGCGCCACGCCTTCGAGTCGAAGTACGTGGCCATGCCCGCGCCGCCCGGGGAGCCGACGGAGTTCTACTTCAAGGACATCGGGTTCCTCGACGCGCGCGAGCTCGTGCAACTCATCCGCGCCCTCGGCATCGAGCAGCTCGCGGCCGCCTTCATGGCCGTGGGCCGACGCAAGCTCGCCGAGCTCTGCCATCGCCTCGGCACGCAGGCCGCCGACGAGCTCATCGCCGCGTACAAGGAGACCGAGCCGCGCGACGCGATGGACATCAACGACGCGAACGACTTCCTGTCGCGCATGGTGCTCGGCCTGCGCACGGGCGGAGCCTCGGGGACAAGGACGCCTTCCAGAAGGAGCTCTTCCAGAAGGCGGGCCTGTTCCGGCTCGCGGCCGCGGTGCGCATGGAGCGCCCCGCCTTCGTCAAGCAGCTCGCGCAGCGCATCCCCCGCAGCCACGGCAAGCTCCTGTCCTCGTACGTCTATCGCATCAACGAGAACGAGGAGATCGACTGGGTGAAGCTGCGCCGCCTGCAGGACCTCGTGCTCTACCGCATCGAGAAGCTCGCGGCCCGCGGCAAGGTCAACCCGCGCTACCTCAAGTTCCAGTTCTGCTACTGGGGCGACGAGGAAGAAGGCGCCGAGGGTGAGGCGCCGCCTGCGGAGGCGGAGGGCCGACGCGGGCGAGTTCGACCCGAAACTACGACGAGGGCTACGAGTGAGCGAGCAGGCCCTCGCGCCGGTTCCTTTCAAACGAAAGCTGCGACGGCGCTACAAGGCGAGCAAGCGCTACCTCGTCTACCTGCTCGCCAGAGCCCTCACCGCCCTCGTCTTCTTGCTGCCCACCCGGTGGGCCCTCGCCCTCGGGGCCGGCGTGGGCATGATCGCAGGCCTTCTTGCGGCGCCCCTCCGCCGCCGCGCCCAGGCCCAGCTCGAGGCCCACCTCGGGGTCGACACGGCCGAGGCCCGTCGCCTCACCCGCGCCGTCTTCGCGAACGTGGGGCGCGTGGGCGCCGAGATCGTGCTGCTGCCGCGCCTGCGCCGACACATCGAGGCCTACGTCGAGCTGCCCGAGGCCGACGCAGCCGTGCTCGAGGGCGCCCTCGCCGAGGGCAAGGGCGCCCTCGTGGTCACCGGCCACCTCGGCAACTGGGAGCTGCTCGCTCAGCGCCTCGCCGCGACCGGGCACGAGGCGGTCACCCTCGCGCGCAAGAGCCCCAACCCCTACCTCGGGGCCTGGCTCGTCGCGCGGCGGCGCGCGGGCGGGCTGGTGACCCTCAACCGCGGCGGCGCCGACAGCATCCGCGGGATGCTGGCTGCCTTGCGGCGCGGCTCGATGCTCGGGGTGCTCATCGACCAGGACACCGCCGTCGACAGCGTGCACGTGCCCTTCTTCGGCGCGCCCGCTGCGACCCCCGCCGCGGCCGCGGGGCTCGTCCTGCGAAAGGCGATCCCGACCCTCGCCATCTTCATCCACCGCACCGCCACCGGCCACCGGCTGTCGGTCACGCGCGTGTCGCTGCCGCCCGAGGGGCCACGCCCCGAGCGGATCCAGACCCTCACCGCGGACCTCACCGCGCACATCGAGGCCGCGGTGCGCGCGAGCCCGGCGAGTGGGTCTGGTTCCACGACCGCTGGAAGACCCCGCCGCCCTGATCCCAGGACCGGCTTGGCCGAGGTCCGGGCCTCGGCTATTCGACACTCGTGACGGAGGCGGGGCAGTGGGCGGTCGCGACCCACGGGTTGCATCGACGCTTCGGGCGGCGGGAGGTCATCCGGGGCCTGGACCTGCGCGTGCCCCCGGGGGTCGTCTACGGCTTCCTGGGGCGCAACGGGCCGGCAAGACGACCACCATCCGCATGCTCATGGGCATGCTGCCGCCCGACGACGGCCGACTCGAGGTGCTGGGGGTGTCCCGGCAGCGCGTCACCGCCCGGGAGCGGCAGCGCATCGGCTACGTCTCCCAGGAGCAACACTTCTACGAGTGGATGAAGGTGCGTGAGCTCTCGCGCTTCGTGGGCGGCTTCTACCCGACCTGGAGCGAGCGCGAGCTCGACCGTCTGCTGGATGTCTTGCACGTCGACCCGACCCAAGAGGTCGGGGCCCTGTCCGGGGGCACCAGATGAAGCTCGCGATGGCGCTCGCGCTCGCGCACCAGCCAAAGCTGCTCGTGCTCGACGAGCCCACGGCCGGCGTCGATCCCATCGCGCGCCGCGAGATCCTCGAGCTGCTGCGGGCCGAGGCGAGCGAGCGCGGCCGCACCGTCTTCTTCTCCAGCCACCACATCGCCGAGGTGGAGGAGATCGGGGACTGGGTGGGCATCCTGCACGAGGGGCGCATGCTCTATCAGGGACCAGTACCGGACCTCGCGCGTTGGATCCGCAAGGTGGCTTCCTTGCCCGAGGGGCCGTTCCGGGCCCTGCTGGAGCGCCCGGACGGGGTGATCGTGCTCGGCCGCCCCGACGACTGGGGCGCCCTCACCGTGCCCCACGAGGCGGTCTCACTGGATGAGGCCTTCTACGCGATCGCTCGAGAGGTCGAATGATCCTCCGGCTCGTCATCAAGGAGCTGCGCCAGCACGGCCGAGTCGCCATCGGCGTGCTGTTCGCCGCGATGTGCCAGTACCTGCTGGTCGTCGCCACCATGCGGCGGAACGAGGCCCCGACCCTGCTCGCGGCCGCGACCGCCTTCGCCTGGGGCGGGGGGCCGATCATCGCCGCCTTCACCGCGCGGCGCCTGTTCGTGCTCGAGCAGGAGCAGGGCACCGTGCACCTGCTCCGGGCCCTGCCCATCTCGCCCGGCCTCGCCCTGGGGACCAAGTTCGTCTTCGGGCTCGTGGTGACGGTCGGCTTGCACCTGTGGGTGCTGTGGCTGACCGCGATCTGGCGCCAAGGGGAGGAGATTATCCCCGTTGAGTGGGTCCTGCGCCTGTCCGTCCAGATCGCGGTCTACGTCTTCGCCTGGTTCTCGATCGCAACGTTGATTGCGCAGCTCGGTGGCTACCGGCACGTGGTCTGGCTGTTGCTGCTGCTCGTGCTGCTCGGCTTCGACGACGTCTTCTACGCGCCCTTGCGCCACGTGTTCTGGACCGCGCCCCTCGCGGACTCGCTGGAGTCGACCCGCTACCAGACGCCCTGGGACGGGGTCGCCCTCGGCGCCGCCTGGGGCCTCGCGGCGCTCGCGCTGGCCCTGTTCTTGGGTCGACATCGAGGCGGGAGCTGGGTCGATGCGCGCTTCGCGCCCATGTCGGCGCGTCGGCGCGCGCAGGTGACGGCCGGCTTCTTCGTGGGGCTGCTCGTCATCCAGGCCATCGGTAGCGGCGCGCGACGAGGCGAGGACCTGCCGGAGCTCGAGCGGGTGGGCCACTTCCGAGTCACCGACGCGGGCCTCGCCGATCTCGCGCGCACCGCGAGCGGGCACCTCGACCGGATGCAGGCCGCCTTCGGGGTGGGCGAGCTCCCGCAGGCCCTGTTGCGCTACCGCTGGGACCGCCGCCCCCACGCCGTGCTCAGCCACTGGACGAGCCGTGACGCGGTCGTGCTCTCGGTCTCCCCCACCGCAGATCCGGCCGCGCTGCCCGGCATCGTGCTCACCGACGTGCTCGCCGGCCATACGGGCGGGGTGCTCGAGCTGTCGCCTCGCGCGGGGCTGTGGGCCCTCGGCTTCGGGCCCTTCGTCGCCGAGGATCCCACCCAGGCCTCGACCGCGGCTCGGCTCGCGGGGCTGCGGGAGGCCGACCTCGAGGACCACCGGCGGTGCTCGCCGCATACGGGCGCAAGGGCGCAGTGGCGGCAGGCTGGATTGCGTGGCGCGCGCTCGAGGTCGAAGGCGGCGCCCCCGCGGTGCGCGCCCTCGGAGAGGCCCTCTTCGGTGACCGCCGCTCCCGGACCGGGGCCGCCCTGATCCGTGCCCAGGCCTTCGACCCGCGCGCCGAGCTCGAGGCCGTGGGCGTGTCGTGGGCGGCCTTCGTGGCGCGCTGGCGAAGCCTGGCGCAGGCCCACGCGGCGGCCACGCCCGCGCCCGTGGTTTCGCTGCCCCCGCTCGCCCTCGAGCCTCGCGCGACCGCGGCCGCGCGCCTCGCTTGGACCCCGCTCGCATCAGAGCTGGCCGGCCGCAGGGTCGAGGTCTGGTGGTCGGTGACCCATGACCTCGAGCCCTACCCCGTCCCGCAGGGCCAAGATGCACACCGCCGAGGTCGGCACCTCGACGCGCTCCCTCGCGGTGGGCTTTCGACCCCCGCCGGCGCATCGTCGCGACCTGGGTGGTGGACGGCGAGGTGCAAGGCTGGTCGAGGTGGCGCGACGATGAGGGCTCTGCTCTACAAGGAGCTGCTCGCGGCGCGCGCCTATCTGTCCGTGAGCGTGCTGCTGGCGCTGACGAGCTTCGTCACCTACCTGCCGAGGACGACCCGCTCGGGGGCCTCGCGGCGACCATGACCGGGGGCGCGAGCGCGGCCCTCTTCGTGACCGGCGGCATCGCCTTCGCGGTGGGGCACGGGCAGGTCGCAGCCGAGGTCTCGCGCGGGCACATCGAGTTCCTCGACGGGCTGCCGGTGGGGCGCTTCCGGATCTTCTCCGCCAAGCTGCTGGTCGGTCTGTCCATCATCTTGCTGTTGCTGTGCACCCAGACCGTGGTCGAGGTCCTTTTCATGGAGCTCGCCTTCGACGCGATGAGCTGGCCGACGCTCCTGACCATCTCTTCGGCCCACTTCGGCGGCCTGCTCGGCTTCTACGGCGCCGGTCTGCTCCTGTCGTGGCTCGGCGGCCTGGCTGGGTGGTGCTCGGGGTGGGGGTGACCTTCATCTTCACCGTCGCCGAGATCAGCGAGGGGCTGCGGCCGCTGTCGCTCATGCACGGCTACGCGGAGGTCCGGTTCGAGGCCAACGTGCCGATGTCCGAGGTCTGGCCGGAGCGCTTCTGGGCCGCCTTCGGGCTGCTCACGGCGGGCCTGTCCGGGCTCGTCTTCGCCGGGCCCGGCGCGGCCCTGCTCGCGGGGGGCGCGCGCCTGGTGCCGGTGGCCCGGCTGATCTTGCTCTTGATCGTGGGCCCGCTGCTCGTGCTCATCGGGCTCGGTGCATTGATGCAGCTCGGCGACGGCGGGGCGGGAGCGGTTCGAACCCAGATCGTGGGGCCGTTCCGCGTCCTGCTGCCGGTGGCGGAGGAGGCGCTCGCCGAGCCGGTGCTTCGGCGCATGCCCGAGATCGACGCCGCGGTTCGTCGCTGGCTCGAGGTCGAGACGCCCTTCGAGGCCCTCGACGTCGAGCTGCTCGGGGGCGGTCGCTATCACGCGGGGGTCTACACCGGAGGCAAGGTCCGCATCGCGCTGCAAGCGGACTCCCCGCACCTGTTCGCCCACGAGCTCGCCCACGCCTACGCGCACCGGCTCGCCACGGACCGTTCGACGCGGCACATGGACGCGCTGCGCTTCTTCAACGAGGGCCTGGCGATGTGGGTCGCCGAGCGCGCGGTGCCCGGCTCGGAGGCGAGCAATGCGCGCTTCGGTCATGGGCGGGGGCCGTACATCGGATGGGCCACAGTGATCTCGAGCCCCTGATGCAGGACAAGTTGCGAAGCGTCGAGTACGACGGCTTCGAGGCCTACCCGCTGGGCCTGGTCTTCGTCGAGGCCGTGGCCGACGCTCACTCGGACGCGGCGGTCCCGTGCCTGATTCGCGCCATCTCGACCCTGCCCGACCGCTCACTGCCGGGGCACGCGGTGTGGAGTCACCTCGCGAGCCAGTGCGGGGTCTCGATGAAAGCGGTGGCGCGGGGCTACGTGGCGCGGCTCGACGGCTACGCGGCCGCCCTCGAGGTTCCGCTCCCGGTTCGCACCGGGCAGCCCGTGCGGGTCGACGGCGAGCTGCGGGTGCGCGTCGAGGGCGCCGATGAGCGGGACGCGGAGGGGGCGCTCGTCGATCTGCGCTGCCGCTTCCGCGCGCAGCCTGGGGCCAAGGCCGCCGACATGCAGGACCTCCCGGTGATCGGTGGGCAGTGCCGCGTGCCGATCAGCAACAGCACCACGAACACGGTCTCGTTCCAGGTGGGGCGGAAGTTGCCGGAGGGCTGGGTCGTCTACGGACCCTGGCTCGATCGCAAGATCCCGCGTTGAGCTACTGCCAGGCGCGAAGCTCGGTGAACCCGAGGTCGAAGTTGCCGGTGAGGTCGCGCGGATCCGGTAGTACCGATAGGCGGAGGGGTTGGGGATCGTGTGCTGGGCCCAGGTCCGCGCCGCGGGCGCGGTCAGGGCCGCCAGGTCCACCCAGGTCGCGGCGTCGTGCGAGCCTTGGAAGGTCACGGTGCTCGTGTCGAGGGTGGCCCAGAACCAGTGCAGGTCGAGTTGACGAATCGTCGGGGCCCCATTCGCGAAGTCCAGATCGATCGTGCGCACGCCGGGCGCCTGTGAGGGGCGGGCCCCGCCTGCGCCGCCGATACCCACCCGACGTTGTCGGCGTTGCTGGTGTCGAGGTCGACGAGGCGCGCGAGCACATCGGGGTTGGTGTCGTGATAGAGCACGAAGCCGGGCACCGTCGCTTGCATGGACGTGGCGAGGGTCTGCCACTCGCCGTCGTAGACGGGCGGGTTCGAGGGCGCCCGGTGCCAGAACTCGATCTCGCTGATGCCGACGTCGAAGGCCCCGGCGAGGTCGAAGCGCACACGGTAGAAGCGGTGCGCACCCACCCCGACGAAGTCGTAGCTCGCCCAGCTCTGTCGGCTCGCGGGCGGCTCGATCGCGCCCACGTCGGTCCACGTGACGCCATCGTCCGAGGCCTGGAAGGTTGTCTTGCCGGCCGCCCCCAGGGTCCAGTTCCAATACATCCGGAGCTGGGTCACGGCGGGTGCACCGCGCCGAAGTCCATCGTCAGGGTCTGTACGCCGTCGGTCTGGGAGGGGCGCGGCCCGGCCTGCGAGGCCGAGACCCAGCCCGCGACGTTGCTGAGCCCGCCGTCGGTGAGGCGCGTGGTCACGTCGTGGCTGCTGTCGTGGTAGAGCACGAACCCCGGGAGCGAGGCCGTGATAAAGGCGGAGCTCGAGATCTCGGTCGGCGTCGTGTAGATGCACGCCGTGTCGACAGGCAGAGGTGTCAAGCTGGGTTGCGGAGCCGGCGTTCCCGCGTAGGCGTGCGCGGTCACGGTGTCCCCGACGTAGAAGTCAGCGTCTTGGGCGCCGCCGGTGGCCGCGAAGTCGACGATGCGCGGCCACAGCTGGGTCACGCTCGTGCCCTCCTTGGCGTAGGTCGTGTACTCAGGGATGTGGAGCGCGAAGGGCAGGCCTGCCCCATCCACGAACCATCGACCCGAGCGGCTCGCGTCGCTGTGCATACCGAAGAGCGCGCCGTTCATGGCGCTCGTCCCGGCGTAGCCGCTGCGGTGGATCTCGTGTCCCGGCGACGCGGTGCGGAAGATGAAGACGTCGAAGGGCGCCGCCCCGACGTCGAGGGTGGTCGGGGTGGCGAGCAGAACGTCGACCTGGATGGGCGCGCTCGAGATCGAGGCGCCATCGATCGCGTTGATGGGGCCCGCCGCGTCCGCGAACAGCTCGCGCAAGTTGTTGGACACGACGATCGTCGTCTGGGTGTCCGCCACGCTCGGCGCGAGGACCTCCGGGCCGCCCGAGCCCACCGTGCGGGTCACGGATCCAACGTGACTGGTCGGGATGGGGGAGCTGGAGGCCGAGCCCGTTGTCGAAGACGCCGCCGAGGGCCAGCGCGTTGTAGGTAACGGTAATCGCCACCGTCTCACCTGCCGCGTTCTGCTGGATCACGTAGTTGTAGGTCAGGACCACGTCGTTGAAGTCGGCGTCGCCGAGCCGCGGCCACTCGTCCTCGAAGAGCAGCGCCGCGTGCTGATTCTGGCCGGGGGCGAAGGCGAGCGCGGCGACGCGGTGGTCGCAGGGGAGGGCGTCGACGGTGTCGGGCACGCCGTCGCCATCGCTGTCCTGGGCCAGCGCGGAGGCGCTCGACGTCGCGGCGAGCAGCGTCACCGCGACCGCGCAGAAACGCTTGGCGTAGGCGAGGAATCGTTGGGTCTCCCTTTCAGTTGCGGGGGCTTCTTCGTGACGCATGAGACCGCCACCCTGTCACGGGCGCTCGTGTCTGTCGTCGAGCTGCCCGGCTCGGCCCCGCCGCGCCCTACGGGTGTGCCTCGCTGGCGCACCGACGAACTCGCGAATCGAATGTCCGATCGGATTGGGTGAGTTAGGGGGGGGGCGCGGGCGTCAGGGGGGGCGTTTCGGCCGGATGCCGACGGCGGGGCGCGTCGCCGGCGATGGGGCCGCGCGCGTCGTGGGTGCGCTCAGCCGCCGGGCGGGGTGAGGCCGCCCCCGACGATGGTGGCGGGACCGCGGTGAACTCGAGCGCCACCGAGTAGCCGTCCCGCCATCTCCGGGCGGAAGGCGCAGCTCGAGGGGTCGTTGGCGTCGGCGGGGGCGACGGGGCGGCTGCAGGTCGTGCAGCTGTCAGCCTCGCCGTCGCAGCAGCGGTCGATGCGGCCGTCGCCGTCGGTGTCGAGCAGGCACTCGAGGCCATCCCGTCGACGTCGATGTCGGGCGGGCCCTGGGTCGCGGCCACCACGTCGAGCAGCATCAACCGCCTCGGGGTCGGGGCACTCGGTGCCCAGAGCTCGGCACAGGCCGGGGATGGGCACAGGTTGGCGAGCACGGCCAGGGGCACGACCGCGCCCACGAGGCCGTCCTCGAGGCCGTCGCGTTCGAGCGGGAGTTGGAAGGTCCACGTGCTCTGCTCCGCGCGCAGCCGGAGCTCGAGGTCCACGGTGGTGGCGCCCAGCACGACGGGGAGGGGGGCGAGCGTCCGCAGCCGTCCGCGCTCGATGCGGGCCGGGGTCCGCAGGCGGGCCTGCGTGGGGACGCCGGTGAAGCCGAAGGCGTCGAGGCGGAACTCGCAGCATGTGGTCTCACCGGCGGGATCCCGAAGTCGTTGGCGGGGAAGATCGGGTCGTCGGCGTCCGTGGCCGGGTAGACCTTCATCGTCAGGCTCTCGTCCTCGCCCCGGTAGTCGTCGTTCAGCCCCGCCAGCTCGATGATGGTGCGGCCCTCGCCGCCCAGCAGGTACTGCCGGAGCTGGTCGTTGATCGCGGCCCGAGCACCCCGAGGCGGTTGTCGATGCACCCGTCCTGTCGGCAATCCCCGTCGAGGTCGAAGCCCCGGTCGCGGGGCGCGATCGCGAGTGAGTCGATGACGTAGGTCGCCCCGCGGGTGGGCGGCTCGTTCCAACCCTCGACCTGCGCGGGTGCGCAAGCCACATTGCTCGGGGGCTCGCAGGTGCCCTCGAGGCTGCAGCGACCCTCGACGGGTGCGCACCGCTCGGGCGTGGCCGGGTCACAGTACGTGCAGGGCTCGTCGCAGTTGCGCGCATCGCAGTCCCCGTGCCGAAATCCCAGGTCGAGCACCGCGAAGCGCCGCCGCGAGAACGGCACCCCCGAGGCGAGCAGCCGGCCATTCGTCAGGTCCCACAGCGTGGGGAGCAGCTGCGCATCGTCGCCGTCCACCGTCACGAGGACCTTGGTGTGCGGGGCCTCCAGGGCATCCGCCCGGTAGTAGGCCTCGCGGGCACGCGCTTCGTCGCCCGGGCCGCGAACCTCGTAGACCTTGGAGGCGAGGCCCTGGACGGGCACGTCGTAGAGCGTCTCGATCGTCAGCGCGCCGCGAAGCTGCTCGCGGCCACGTGCACGCAGAAGTAGCCGTCGGCGCTGCAGGCCGCGTTGTCGGCGACCTCGGTGGTCGTGCTCTCGGGCACGAAGAGGTCGGCGGTGCACGCGGCGAGGGCGAGGCACGGCAGGGTGATGCGTACAAGGTCCTGGATCATGGTGGGGCTCCTCATCGTTCACCCATGGGTCTCCGGCGCGTGCACCGACCTTCATACTAATCGACATCCACGATCGCGCGGGCGGCCGCGGCCAGGTCCTTCGCGCGCGTCCCGCGGGCGACGACCGCGGCGAGGCGCCGCGCGCGGGGCGCGTTCGTCGGCAGCAGCGCGCGCGCCACCTCGAGCCGGCGCACGTCGAGGGCGCGCGACCAGCCGGGGGCCGAGCAGGCCTCGAGGGTGTCCGCGGCCGCCCCGATCTCGCCGCGCTCGAGATGCAGCTTGGCCTGCAGTGAGGCGCGCTCGGGGGCGAGCGGACCGCGGGGCGTCGCGCGCTGCGCGGTGCGCAGGTGCTCGATCGCGGCCTCGGTGCGGCCGGTCCGGGCGAGGGCCTCGGCGACCCGGAAGTGGGCCTCCTCTGCGAAGCCTGCGCCCTCGGGGTGGTCGAGCACCCGGAGGTAGGCGCGCACCGCGCCGTCGTGGCGGCCGCTGCGGCGCCGGGCGTCGCCGAGCAGCAACAGAGCTTGCACTTCGGTCGCCGGCGCGGGGCGGCGTTCGTGATCGCCTCCGCGAGGCGGCCGCGCGCGCGCGGGCTCGGCGTCGAGGATGCGGCGGGCGTCGCGCAGCGCCTCGGTCGCCGAGGGGCGGGCGGGCGCGCTCGGCTTGGCACGGGCGGGGGGGCGCGTGGGCGCGGGCGCGGCGGGGGCCACGAGCGGCCGGCCGATGCGCACGCGGCGCCCCGCGGCCACGGTCTGCGGCGTGGTCGCCCGGCCCGCGAAGACTTGGACCGGTGCGCCGCGCACGTGCACGAAGGTCTCCTCGTCGCCGGCTTGAACCTCGACGCGCCGCGCCGATCGGCACCACGATGCGCGCCTGCCGCGTGTGGATCTCGGTCGGGGACGGGGCGGCGGCCGCGATGGTGTGCAGCGTCAGCTGGCCGCGCCACAGGGCGCAAGATGGGCTGCGGTGCCGCAGGCAGGCGGTCGACCTCGGCCCCGGCGGCGACCGTGAGGCGGGCGCCGTCGACGGCGGTCTCGCCCGTCGGCAGCCACGCGGGCGCGGTCGGGGGCGGCGGCGCGATGGCCATCGGGGCGGGCTCGGCGTCCAGGGCGGGCCCGCCGCGCAACGCGAGCACGCCCAGGGCCACCGCCACGGCGGCGGTCGCGTGCCACCAGGTGATGCGCGGCGGGTCGAGGCGCCGTCGTACGCCGGCGCGCACGCGGGCCTTGGCCCCTGCCGGAACCTCGACATGGTGCGCGCGCAAGGTGGCCTCCGCAGCGCGGAGCTCGGGGCCGATGTCGGCGGTTTCATGGCCTCTCCTCTGCGCGCGCGTGAGCGCGGCCTCGAGCGCCTTTCGGGCGTGGTGCAGGCGGTCCAAACGGTGGCGACGGGGATGTCGAGCAGCTCGGCGATCTGCGCGCCGCTGCGCCCCTCGATCACGTGCAGCACATAGACGATGCGCTTCTTGGGCGGGATGCGCATGAGGGCCTGCCAGACCCGCGCGAGCTCCTGGCGGGCCTCGGTCGACGCCTCGGGGGAGGGCGCGGGCGCGACCGCCTCGAGCTCGAGGGCGGCCACCAACCGGCGGTGTCGTCGCCAGGAGCGAAGGGTGTTGAGCACGACGCGGGTCGCGATGCGTACGCCAGGTCGTGGGCTGGCTCTCGCCTCGAAAGCGCCCGCGCGCGGCGGTGGGCGGTCACGAAGACGTGCTGCGTGATGTCCTCGATGTCTGCGTCGGAGGCGCCGGGCCCCAGCAGGTGCGCAACCATCCGGTAGACGTCGTCGAAGTGCTGCGCGAAGAGCGCCTCGGTCGCGGGCAGCTCGACGCGGGCCGCGGTCAGCTCGGCCCTGGCCTCGATCCCGCTCACCGCCGATACCCCGTCCACATGCGCCTCGGACCGGGTCGAGGCCCGGTCGCCATGGGTCTCCGGCGTGTGCGCGGACCTTCATTCTTTTTTTGGACCGCCCCAGATCACCCCCAGGCTGAGCCCCGGCTGGACGCGCGGGTGGTCAGCGGGTCTTCGGTGGTGGCCGCGAAGCGGGCAGGCAGCAAGATGTTGTGGGTCAGCAGCGCGACCTGCGCGAAGACGGCCGCCCGCAGGTGCAGGGCGTCGGATACGCGCCATTGCAGGCCCAGCTCGGGCGGACACGGGCTCGACGAGGGTCACGAAGGTTCGTGGTGCCGGGGTCCGCGAACGCGGGCTCGATGGCGGCGTCGGGCCCATCAGCACCCCCGCCCCGGCCCGAGCCGGGCCGCCACGACCAGGCCGTCCACCGCCGCGACGAAGCCGAGCTCGGCGAGCGCGTGCACGCTGCCGAGGTGGCGGTGAGCTGGGTGGTTTTCCACCGGGGGCCCGCTCGCCCCGCTGAGGCGCACGCCGATGCGCCAGGGGCCGCGGGCGGCCGCGCCGCTGACGGAGAGGCCGACGCGAGGCCGGGCCGGGCCCGTCCACAGGCTGGCCTCGGCGAAGGCGCCGAGCGCGAGCCACCAGGGCTCGGCCGCGGTGTGGTGGTCGCGGTGGGGGGCATGGGCGCCGCGGGCGGCGGGGGGCGGCGGCGTCGAGGCCGCGGGGCCGGGGGGGCGGGGCCCGCGCGCTGGGCGTCGACGTCTCGGTAGGCTTCGGGGGGACTTCGTGGGCGGCAGCCGCGGGCGGGCGCGGTTCGGTGCGAGTCGCGTTCGCGCCACGGCACGGGCGCCGCGACCAGCGCCACGAAGATCCGGGTCGATGCGGCCCTGTGCTTTCGACCCGGCGCTCGGACAGCAGACCGCCGGTCCGGCGTCGCGGATCTGCAGCCGGCGGACCGTCGGGCCCGACCGTCACCCGGATGCGCGGTGCTCGCGGTGCGGGTGAGGGGGCGCGGCCTCGAGCTCGGCGCGGAGGGCCGTCGCGAGCTCGGGGTGCAGCTCTGCATCGGCGAGGTGCACGGCGGGGGGCCGCGGCGATCGCCAGCCAGCCCGTGACGATGAGCGCGACCTCCACCGCGGCACTCATGGCACGAGCCCGGTCGAGGAGCGAGTGCCCGCGAAAGGAGTGCACTTGACTCCCCAGGGGTGCGGCCGTCGGAACCGGGTCGCGATTCGAAGGGCGCGGTGGGGCCTGGCGGCGTCGGCACGGTTCCTGAAGAGCTGGGAGCCAACATGGTGCAAGCTCCTGGAGCAGCCGCTCCCAAGACGAACATCCTCCGCCAGGGCAAGGCGCAGGCGCGACCGACGAAGCTCCAGCCCCGCGGTCCCGGTGGCGCAGGCCTGCAGCCCGCCAAGTCGCCAAGCCCGGCAAGCCGAGCTCAAGGCGCAGCTCAAGGACGACATCCGCAAGGCGCAGGGCGGGGATCAGGACGCGATCCAGCGCCTCGAGCAGATGGCCAAGAAGAACCAGGAGCTCATGGACAAGCTGACCAAGCTCCTGGGCGGCAACAACGACGTGCCCGGGTGGGCCCGACGCCGCCGGTGGACCGAACAACCGGCGCCCGCGCCCGGTCCGGGCGGCGGGGGCGGCGCCGCGCCCGGGGGCGGCGGGGGTGCGGACCGGGCGCTGCGGCGGGGCCCCGGCGCGGGCGGGGGGGGGGGGGGCGCGGGGGGCGCAGGGCGCGGGCGCGCGGGCGGCCAGGGCGACATGCTCAAGCAGCTGATCGAGATGCTCGCCAAGCTGCTCGGCATCGACCCCCGCGCAGCTCGAGCAGATGATGCAACAGGACCCGCAGCAGGCGATTGCAGGCCATCGGTCAGGCTCTGCAGGGCAAGATGGGCGGCGATCAGGCCGGCCAGCTGATGCCGCAGCTGCAACAGGCCTTGCAGGGTGGCGGCGGCGCGCAGGGCATCATGCAGATGCTCGGCGGCATGCTCGGCTGACCCAGGTCTGAGGAGGACGCCCCGTGCAAGTGAACCGACCCGGGCTACGCCCGCCCCCCGCGCGCCTCGAACCGGACGCGGCGCCCCCCGATGCAGGGGCGCGGCGGCGCGGCCGGCCCTCGGTCGGGGCCTCGGGCCAGCGGGGCCGGCGCGCGCGGGGGGCGGCAAGTCGGGCGCCGCGGCGAGGCCAGGAGCACGCCGGGCGCGCCGGCCGGACCGGGCGCGAAGCCGGGGGCGCCGGCGGGGCGGGGCCGGGCGCCGGCCTCAGCCCGGCCGCGCACCGGCAGGCGCTCACGCGCATGGTGGAGCAGCAGCAATATGCCTTGCAGCTCGCGCTCCTGAAGACGGTCCAACGTCGAGAAGAAGCAGCCCCACCGGCTCGGCGCTGCCGAGCTTCCGGGCCGACGTCTTCACGGGGTTTCGGCAGGGCGGGGCCGGCAACTGTGTCACCGTGGCCGCGATCAAGGCCGCGATGACCCGCTTCGGCACCGGCGGGGTCTTTCAGAACGTGCGCTTCGACCAGGCGGGCACCGCCCACATCACGATGCGGGACGGGTATCGGATGCAGCTGAGCCGGATGGAAAGGCAGCTTGCGTCGAAACTACTCGCGCTTCAGCGGGCCCAATCAGCGGCTCGTGAGCTACGCCAACTTCTACTACGGCGCCGCCGCCAAGCGCGCCCAGCAGTCGGGCAATGACGGCTGGCGCGGTATGTCCTATCGGCAGGCCCTCGGCTCGCTCAACAACGTGAGTTACCGACGAGGGCCTGCGCTGGCTGGGCCTCGGGCGCCACATCCGACCGATCTCGGCGAACTGGAACAACGTCTCGCGCTACACGGCCGTGGTCGGCAGCAACAACGGGCACGCGATGTTCGTCTCGCGTGGCTTCGTGGAGTGGTACGGGCGCGCGAGCCGAAGCCGGCACGGCATCTACAGACCTACCGCGCTGATGTGAGCGGTCATCTTCGACGTAGAGGCGGTAGCCGTAGTAGCCGCTCGCCACCGTGCCGTTGGTGCCGGTGGAAGAAGGTGTCGAGCCCGGTGATGTTGACCGGGGTCCAAATCCAGTAGTTGCCGTTGCGGCTCGTGGTGGAAAGGGCATGCCCAGCGTGTACTCGCCCCCGTTGGGGTGCTC
>JALQPE010001633.1:0-15945 GCA_030407315.1 Asparagopsis taxiformis | reverse complement strand
GACGGTGTTCGCGCCAGACCCCGACGAACTGCGGGGTGCTGACAACCAATTCGATCGACGAACCGACGAACTCGACCCTCGCGATCGCCGGCGGCGACGTATTCCTCCGCACCCACGAGGCGCTCTAACTGCATCTCGACCCGCCCGCTGAACGAAGGGCCTTGGGACGGACCGGATCCCGCCCGCTCGCCCCCCGCTCAAGTAACTTGTGGGTCAACTCTTACGATTCCTCGTGAATCCCACGCCGCCCACCGATTGCATGGTTGCCATGAAGTCCGGACCCGTTCCGCTGCGAGCCGCGCTCGCATGACCCTGATCCTCGCCGCGCTGCTGCCCGGCGCGCCCGCCCAGAACCCGGGAGCCCAGGATCCTGCCGCCACCGGCTGGCTGAGCTGGCGCGGCCCCGACCAGAACGGTCGCTCCCACGAAACCGGCCTACCGGCCGCCGCCGACATCGCTGCCGGCAGACCGCATGGCGCTACGACCTCAGCGGCCGCGGCACGCCCGTGATCGCCAACGGCCGGGTCTACACGCTCGGCTACGAGGGCGAAGGCAAAGAGCTCGAGGAAGTCCTGCTCTGCCTCGACGAGAAGACCGGCACCCGGATCTGGGAACGTCGCTTCCAGCACTTCCTGACCGACATCATCTACTACCGGTTCTCGATCGGCAGCCCGACGATCGATCCCGAGACCGGCAACGTGTTCTGCGTCACCTCGTCGGTCTGTTCTGCTCGTTCACTCCGACGGCGAGCTGGCGCTGGCAGCACGCGACGATGTCCGAGTTTGGCCGACTCGTGTTCCCCACGGCCGCACCGGTTCCCCCGTCATCGACGACGATCTCGCAATCATCCACATGACGAGCTCGGGCTGGGGTGCACACGGCCCGGCGCGCGAGCGGTTCTTCGCGTTCGACAAGGACACGGGAGAGTGCGTGTGGTCATCGACGCCGGGCGGTCCACCGAAGGACATCTCGTACTCGATGCCGGCACTCGCCTGGGAGGATGGCCGCCGCGTGCTCTACGCGGGCGGCTCGGGCGGCCACCTGTTTGCCGTCGACGCGCGCACGGGTGAGGTGCTCTGGCGCTACCAGATGTGCACGGGCGGCATGAGCAGCAGCCCTATCGTCTACGGCGACAAGGTCATCGCGATCCACGGCAAGGAGAACCTCGACGACTCGACCGCTGGTCGAATGATCGCCGTGCGTCGCGGCAGCAAGCCAAAGCCGGGCGACAAGATGCTGCGGCTCGATCGCGCCACGGAACTCTGGCGCAACGACCTCGTGGCGTTCACCAGCTCCCCGGTGCTCGTGGACAACCGCGCCTACCAGACCGTCGCGACCGGCGAACTCGTCTGCATCGACGCCGACACCGGCAAGAAGCTCTGGCACCAGAAGCTGGCGCCCGACCAGATCCACGCGTCGCCGGCCTATGGCGACGGTCGGCTCTGGGTACCGATGAACAACGGCAAGTTCTTCGTCATCGAGCCTTCGGATGCGGGCGTCGAGATCACCGCCGAGCTGCAGCTCGAGGGCAACTGCCTCGGCGCGCCCGCGATCTGCAACGGTCGGGTCTACGTTCATACGACGACGGCGCTCTACTGCTTCGCGGGCCCGGTGGCGCGCCTGCCCCGAAGAAAGCGGAAGCGGAGGCAATCGACGTCGGCGACGCGACCGGCCTGATGGTGATTCCGGCCGACATCGTCATCCGCCAGGGCGATAGCGTGCAATTCCGCGGTCGCTCGGTCGACCAACTCGGCCGCACGGTCGACGATCTCGCCGGCAGCGACGTGACCTGGTCGGGCAAGCTCACTCCGGGCGTCACGATCGACGCGAGCGGCAAGCTCACGGTCGCCCGCGATGCGACGCCGATGGCGGGATTCCTGAAGGGCTCCGTGAACGGCGTCAGTGCCAGGCCAGGCTGCGCATCGTCGCGCGGACGTGCCCTACAGCGAGAACTTCGACGACTACCGGCTCGCGCCACACCCGAAGGAGACCGGCGTGATGTTTCGCGAAGCCGCCGCAGCACTGGATCGGCGCCAACCTCAAGTGGGAGGTCCGCGAGGTCGACGGCAGCAAGGTCCTCGCCCGGACGCTCGACCGACCGCTGTTCCAACGCACGATCACCATGATCGGGCACCCGGACATGGCGAACTACACCGTGCAAGCGGACGTTCGCACCGACGGCAAACCGCCGCATCAAGTCCAACCCGGGCATCATCAACCAGCGCTACCTCGCCGTGCTCAAGGGCAACCATCAGAAGCTCGAGATCACGTCGAACGAAGAGCTGCTCAAGGAGAGCGTACGCTTCCGGTGGAAGCCAAAGACCGTACACCCTCAAGAGCCGCGTCGACGTCAACCCCGATGGCTCCGGTGTCGTGCGCGCCAAAGCATGGCAGCGCGATCAGCCCGAACCCGAAGCCTGGACGCTCGAGGTCCAGGTCCCGCGCGTCAACCGCCACGGCTCGCCCGGCGTCTACGGCTTCACGCCACAGAGCCGCTTCCGCGTCTATCTCGACAACATCTCGTGACCCCCAATGAATGATCTCTCGACTACGGCCTGCGCACTGCTGGCAGCCGCGACGTTCTCTGCCCGGCGCAGCTCAGGAGTGGCCCATGTGGGGCCGTGACGCGACCCGCAACATGGTTTCACGGGTCACGGGCATCCCGGCCGAGTTCGAACCCGGCCAGTTCAAGGGCGACAGCGAGGACATCGACCCCGAGACCACGAAGAACGTGAAGTGGGTCGCGAAGCTCGGCTCGCAGAGCTACGGCAACCCGACCGTGAGCGGCGGTCGCGTCTACGTCGGCACCAACAACGACGTACCGCGAGACCCGCGTTCCAGGGCGATCGCTCCGGCGTCTACTGCCTCGACGAGCAGACGGGCGAACTCATCTGGCAGCTCAACGTGCCCAAGCTCGGCACGGGCAAGGTCAGCGACTGGGAGTTCCTCGGCATCTGCAGTTCGCCCGCCGTCGAAGGGGATCGGGTCTACCTCGTCACCAATCGCTGTGAAGTCATGTGCCTCGACGCAAGGGGCTGCACGACGGCAACGACGGGCCCTTCAAGGACGAGGCGAGTACTACCCCGACAACGGCAAGCCGCCGATCGAGGTCAAGAAGACCGACGCCGACATCATCTGGAAGCTCAACATGATCGACGAGTGCGGTGTGTTCCCGCACAACATCACGAGTTGCTCCGTGATGATCGTCGGCGATCAGATCTGGACGTCGACGAGCAACGGCGTCGACTACGGCCACGTCGAGACGCCAGCGCCGAACGCGCCGTCACTGATCGTGGTCGACAAGAAGACTGGCAAGCTGCTCGGCGAAGAGGCCTCGGGTCTCGGCGAGCGCATCTTCCACAGCAACTGGTCGTCTCCGGCGTGGCTCGAGACTCCGGACACGAAGCTCGCGATCTTCGGCGGCCCCGACGGCGTGCTCTACGCGTTCGACCCGACGCCGGAGCCGGACGAAGACGGCTTCAAGATCCTGAAGAAGGCCTGGGAGTACGACTGCAACCCGAAGCGTTATCGAGTCAAGGACGACGGCACGCCCGCAAGTACGCGACGAGCAAGGGACCGAGCGAGGTCCTTGCGACGCCCGTCGTGCACGACGGCCGGGTATTCGTCGCGATCGGGCAGGATCCCGAGCACGGCGAGGGCGTCGGCAACCTCGTCTGCGTCGACAGCAAGGGCAAGCTCGTCTGGTCCTACGACAGATCCACCGCTCGCTGTCGACCCTCTCCGTCTGGAATGGAATGGTCTTCGTCGCCGACTACTCCGGCTACCTCTACTGCTTCGACGCGGCGACCGGCAAGTTGCACTGGCAGTACGACACGAGCGCTCACATCTGGGGCTCCACGCTCGTCGCCGACGGCCGCGTCTACGTCGGCATCGAGGACGGGTTCCTCGTGAGCGCGCCAGCAACGAAGGAGTTCGACAAGAAGACGGTCAAGGAGATCGACTTCGGCGTGCCGATCTACAGCTCGCCGATCGCGGCCAACGGCACGCTCTACCTGGCGACCCACACCCACCTCTACGCGATCGCCAAGAAGGGCGAATAGCGTCCGCAGCAGGAGAGTCATGACCGCGGAAAGATGTCGATGCCAGGCCGCCTGGCCTGGTTGCTGGTCGTAGTGCTGGCGATCCTGCACTACGACTTCTGGAACTGGAACGATCGCACACTGGTGTTCGGCTTCGTGCCGATCGGCCTGTGGTTCCAGGTGCTGATCTCGATCGGCGCCGCCATTGCCTGGCGCTGGTCGTGCGCTTCGCCTGGCCGACCCGGATCGAGGAATGGGCTGACGAGGGGGACAGCGAGGCATGATCGCCGAACTGCTGTCCACGGCCCTCGACGCCACCCTGCCGCAGAAGCCGCCGAAGAGTTCAACGCCGCTGGTCGTCGTCGCGATCTACCTCGCAGCGCTGCTCCTGTTCAGCATCCTGAACAGCCGACGGGCGCGCGGGTCCGCAGGTGAGTATTTCGTCGCGAGCCGCTCGATCGGCCCGTTCCTGCTGCTGATGAGCGTCTTCGGCACGACGATGACCGCATTCGCGCTCGTGGGTTCGACCGGCAAGGCGTACGACAAGGGCATCGGGGTCTACGGCCTCATGGCGTCGGCCTCGGGCATCATCCATTCGCTCGTGTTCTTCCTGGTCGGGATCAAGCTCTGGGCGATTGGCAAGCGCTTCAACTTCGTCACGCAGATCCAGTTCTTCCGCGCCCGGTTCGAGTCGAACTTCCTCGGCACCCTGCTGTTCCCGGTGCTCGTCGGCCTGGTCATCCCGTACCTGCTGATCGGCATCGTCGGCGCCGGCGCGGTCGTCAAGGGCATCGCGGACGTGCCGACATGGCTCACGGGGCTCGTGATCTGCCTCGTCGTGCTGGCCTACATCCTGACCGGCGGCGTGCGCGCCGCGGCCCTCGCCAACGCCGTGCAGACGATGGTCTTCATGGCGGTCGGGGTGCTCGCGTTCGTTCTGATCTCGGGCTCGTTCGGCGGCGTCGAGACTGCGACCCAGAACGTCGTCGACAACCGCCCCGAGCTGCTCGCCCGCGAAGGCGAAATCAGTCACGCGCAGTTCTTGAGCTACATGTTCGTGCCGCTGTCGGTCGGCATGTTCCCACATCTCTTTCAGCATTGGCTGACGGCCCGCAGCGCGAAGACGTTTCGCATGACGGTCATCGCCCACCCACTGTTCATCATGATCGTCTGGGCGCCGTGCGTGCTCATCGGCGTCTGGGCTGCTGGCGCCGGCATCGAGGCGCCGGGCGGCAACAGCAACGCCGTGCTGGCGAAGATGGTCGGCATGCAACTCAAGAACCCGTGGATCTCCGGACTGCTGATGGCGGGCATCCTGGCAGCGATCATGTCGTCGCTGGACTCGCAGTTCGTCTGCCTCGGAACGATCTTCACCCACGACATCGTCGTGCACCGCACCGGCGACCGGTTCTCGGAGGCGCAACGCGTCACGCTCGGGCGGCTGTTCATCGTCGCGATCGTCGCGCTGACCTACGTACTGTCGCTGTTCCCCGCCGCCGAACGTCTTCGACCTCGCGGTCTGGTGCTTCAGCGGGTTCGCGAGCCTGTTCCCGCTCGTCGTCGCGGCGGTCTATTGGCGCCGCGTCACGGCCGCGGGCGCCATCGCAGCCGTCATCGTCGCCGGCGTGACCTGGGCGATCCTGTTCTACGACGGGTTGTTGCAGCCGACTCTCGCGGGCCACTCTGGAGAAGCTGGCGGCGAGGACTATCTCGTCTTCGGCATGATGCCGGTCGCTGTCATGTTCGCGGCCTCGGCGACCACACTCGTCGTCGTCAGCCTCCTCACCCGCCCGCCGAGCCAGACCGTCGTCGAACGGTTCTTCTCCCGCCCTGCCTGAGCCTCACGATTCTTCTACCGCCCGCCCGACCCCACGCATGACCGCGCATCCCGACCTCGACGAGCACTTCCGCGAAATCGTCCGCTGGCACTTCTCGCCGGCGACCGGCACGCCCTATTGGCTCGACTGGGCGAAGACGGCGGGCTGGAACCCGGCAGAGGAAGTCACGTCGTTCGCCGATCTGACGCGCTTCCCGCACTTCGACGGTGAGGCGCTGCGCCGCGAGCCGCACGAGCGCTGGGTGCCAAAGGCCTACGAGGGCAAACCGTTCACGATCTTCGAGACCGGCGGCACGACCGGCATGCCGAAGCAGCGCATCGGCTGGGAAGACTACAAGACGGACTACGAGCAGTTCTCCGCGACGCTGAGCGACGAAGCGTTCCGCCGGGTGGCTACTGGCTCATGGTGGGACCGACCGGGCCTCGGCGCCTGCGCCTCGCGATCGAACACCTCGCCAACTTCCGCGGCTCCTCGTGCTACTTCGTCGATCTCGATCCGCGCTGGGTGAAGAAGCTGATCAAGAACAAGGAGTTCGATCAGGCCAAGGCCTACATGACGCACGTGATCGATCAGGCGGTCACCGTCCTCGAGAAGCGCAGCGTGAACGCGCTGTTCACGACCCCCAAGCTCCTCGAAGAGCTCGGGGAACGACTCTCGATCCCCGAGGCCGGCATCAAGGGCGTCTTCTGCGGCGGCACGACCATGACCCCGCAGAACACGCGCTTCCTCTGCGAGGAGGTGCTCGAAGACGAGGTCGAGTTCGTGCCGACCTACGGCAACACGCTGATGGGACTCGCCGCCCACAAGCCCGACCTGAAGCCGATGGCTATTCGATCACCTACCACGCGCCGGAGCCGCGCGCGGTGCTGCGCGTCGTGGACCCGGACAATACGGACCAGCTCGTCGACTACGACACCTGGGGCCGCGTCGAGCTGACCACGATGACACGCGAGTTCTTCATGCCACGATTCCTCGAGCGCGACGAAGCGTTGCGCCGGCGCCCGTGCGACGCGTATCCGTGGGACGGCGTCGCGGAGGTACGGCCGTTCGGGCAGGAAGCTGCCAAGATCGTCGAAGGCGTTTACTGAGCCACCCGATGACCGACGCGCCACACATTCCCGTCCTGCGCCAGGGCACCGAGTACTCGAGCCTCGACCAGAACGAGCTGAGGAACAACGGCGAGGTACTCGCCAGGATCAGCCAGGCCAACGCCGGTTTGATCAAGCGGGATCTCCGCAAGCAGGATCGAGCAGCCGCGCGGTTGCGCGAACTATCGACCGAGCAATTGCTCGCGATCTGCAAGGCCGCGGGCGAACACTTCATGACCGGCACGCTGCCGCTCAACAGTGAGGGAGCGACCCAGACCCCCGACGAATACGTCGCCACCCTGAGCCGAACGAGCGGCCTGCCACACGTGCTCGTGCGGCGCAACATGAAGAAGATCTTCACCGTGTTCGACGGCATGGCCGACATCCTCCGCGGCCTGACTCGCGGCATGGATCCGAGCGTCGTCGATACCGGGTTCGGTCACCACGGCAACATGCCGGTGCACTACGCCCCCACGACGAACGCGCTCGGCGTGATCCTGCCGAGCAATTCGCCGGGGGTGAACTCGATCTGGATGCCGGCGGTCGCCCTCGGATCCCCGTCGTGCTCAAGCCCGGACGCGAAGAGCCGTGGACGCCGCTGCGAATCATGCAGGCGTTCCTGGCCGCCGGCTGCCCGCGCGAGGCGTTCAGCTTCTACCCGACCGATCACGAGGGCTCCGGCGTGATCCTCGAGCGCTGCGGCCGCACGCAGCTCTTCGGTGACGAGGCCGTGACCAAAGCCTGGTCCCACGATCCGCGGGTCGAGATCCACGGCCCGGGTCGCAGCAAGGTCGTGATCGGCCCCGACGTCGCGGACGACTGGCGCGAGTTCCTGCCGGTGCTCGCGGCGTCGGTCGCGGACAACGGCGGCCGAAGCTGCGTCAACGCATCGTCGATCTTCGTGACAGCGCACGCCGAGGAGATCGCCAACGCACTGGCAGCCGAGCTCTCGACCCGAGCGCCACGCCGGCCGCCGATCATGGCGCGACTCTGTCGGCGTTCGCGAACCCCAAATTCGCCGAGTTCATCGATGCCAGGATCGACGAAGGCCTGGCCGCTGGCGGCGCCCGCGACGCGACGGCCGCGCACCGGGACGGCGACCGCGCCCGCACGCTCGATGGTGCGCAGTATCTGCTCCCAACGGTCGTGCACTGCGACAACGTCGACCACCCGCTCGCGCGCACGGAGTTTCTGTTTCCGTTCACGAGCGTCGTCCAGGTCCCGGCCGATCGCCTCGTCGACGACATGGGCCCGAGCCTCGTCGTCACCGCGATCACGCGCGATCCCGACCTGTTGGCCGAGCTTCAACGCTCGCATCACGTCGACCGCCTCAACCTCGGCCCGGTCCCGACCTCGCACGTCGAGTGGGATCAGCCGCACGAAGGCAACCTGTTCGAGTTCCTCTACGAACGACGCGCGATTCAGCGCGCCGAAGGTTGGGGATGAGATCGAGCGAGTTCTCGCTGCCGACTCGCATCGTATCGGGCCCAGGGTCCATCCAGCGCCTCGGCGGACTGGCAGCAGAACTCGGCGCACGCAGCGCGCTCGTGGTCTCCGACCCCGGAGTGACGGCTGCAGGACACCCGCGGACAGCCAGCGAGATTCTCGCGAACTCAAACATCGCGACGCGAGTGTTCGACGCCGCGAACGAGAACCCAAACGAGAACGACGCCGAGACCTGCCGTCGCGCGATCGCGCATGACACCGACCTGATCGTGGCCGTCGGTGGCGGGTAGCAGCATCGACGTCGCCAAGGGCGCGGCCTTCCTGCATGCCGGCGGCGGCCGCATGCGTGACTATCGCGGCCGCGGCACGGCCAACGGAACGTTGCTGCCGATCATCGCGATCCCGACGACCGCCGGCACGGCAGCGAGGTGCAGTCATTCGCGTTGATCAGCCACGCCGAGACCCACCAGAAGATGGCGTGCGGCGACCGCCAGCTGCACCGCGCATTGCGATCCTCGACGCGGAACTGACGCTGAGCCAACCCCGATTCGTCGCCGCCTGCACCGGACTCGACACCGTCGCGCACGCGGTCGAGTCCGCGGTCACGCGCGTGCGAACCGCGATGTCCTCGATGTTCGCACGGGAAGCGTTCGCGCTCGCGGCCCACAATCTGCCGCGAGTCCTCACCGCACCTGACGATCTCACTGCCCGTAGCGCGATGCTGCGGGCCTCCGCCTGCGCCGGAGTCGCGATCGAGAACAGCATGCTCGGCGCCGCACACTCGATGGCGAATCCGCTGACCGCGCGCCACGGGATCGTCCATGGCCAGGCCGTAGGCGTCACACTCCCCACGGTCGTCGAGTTCAACGCGAACGATCCGGCCACCGCCCGAGAGTACGCCGAGCTCGCCCGTGCCGCCGGGCTCGTCGGGCCCGGTGAGGTCACGACGGCGGCCGTCGCCGCGTTGATCGGGCAACTGCGCGAGCTCATCGCCGGCACCGGATTCGAAGATGCGCTCGCCGAGATCCCGACCACTGCCATCGGCGGCCTCGCTGACGAGGCAGCCGAGCAATGGACCGCCCAGCACAACCCGCGTGCGGTCGGCCCCCACGAATTCCGGGAGTTGTTCGGAGCGGTGTTGTCATGATCGGCGCACCGCTACTCACCCCATTCGCGGCCGCACTCCTGTCGTCCGCGCTCGCGCTGACCGGCCAGCGGCCGCGGTGGACGCTTCCCACGCGTTCTTTCACGCCGATCGAACAACGCCGGACTCGACCATCGTGGCGACGAGCCGCGTCGGCGATCTCGATCGCGGCACCTACCACCGCTACCTCGCTGGACTACGCCCGACATCGCAGCGGCTCGCAGCGCTCGGGTTCGACTTCCTACTCGCCCGCGAGTGCGAAGAACGGGGGCTGGCCGCTCGGCGCCGACCCTGGCGCTGGCAACCTCCTCCCGGCGACTGCTCACATCCGGACGCACGGCAGCACGTTCGCCGCACCCTTCCCTTCGCGCCCGGTTCGCCACCGAGGCCCTGCGCCAGCTCCGCGTGGCAGCCCTCGTCGGAGCGCAGCGCCGCGCCGATCCAACCGCGATCCGCGAGCTGTTCGACCATCGCTACGGCCAGGACGGCGTGCGGGTTCGTGTGCGCCACGTGTTCATCAGCGTGGCGACCGCACGCGCGGAGGCCCCACTCGATCGCGCGCGGCGGCTGCACGCGCGAATCGCCACCGGCGCGACGTTTGACGAGCTGTTGCGTGAGAGCGACGACCGCGCCACTCGGACGGCCCTGCGAAACCCCGCCACCGCGGCCACTGCCGGCGTCCTGCCGAAGTACAACTACCGCCGCTTCGGACCCGACTTCGCCGACGCGGTTCGCCGGCTCGCCGTCGGCGAGATCTCCGCGCCCGTCGCGTCCCCCCGCGGCTACCACCTCATCGAACTGCTCGAGCGCCGCGTCACCCGACTCGCCGACGTCCGCACCGGCCTCGCCAGGGAAGTCGCGGGCGGTCGGGTCACGCAACCCGAACTGGACGCCTTGCAGCGTGAGCTGTTCGCCAAGTTCGAGTTCCGGCTCGTCAACGACCAGGGCCCTGAACGCACGCAGGACCCGACTCGTAAGACGACGACGGACTGGCCGCACTACCGCGGCGACCCAGGGTTGGCCGGCCGAGCCGCCGGGCAGCCTCGGCGACGCGCCAGAACTCGCGTGGTCCTTCGCGACCGCGGGCGAGATTCTGTCCTCACCGATCGTCGTCGACGGGATCGTCTACGTCGGTTCGACCGACAACTCGGTCTACGCACTCGATCTGCAAACGGGCGAGAAGCGCTGGTCATTCGCAACCGGCGACATGGTCGAAGCGCCCGCACTCCATCTCGCAGGCAACGTCTACATCGGCTCGTCAGACGGCTTCTTCTACGCGCTCGACGCGGCCACTGGCGAGCTGGCGCTGGAAGTTCGAAACCAAGGATCGAATCCTCGCGGCGCGAACTGGTTCCGCACGAAGGCCGGCGAGCTGCGCATCGTCGTCGGCAGCTACGATGCATCGGTCTACTGCCTCGACACGCGGGCAAGTCGCACTGGAGCTACGAAACCGACAACTACGTTCACGGCGCACCTGCGGTCGGCAACGGCGAGATCGTCTTCGGGGGATGCGATGCGGCCTCCACCTCGTCGACGCGGAGACCGGCAAGCGCATCACGAAGATCGAACTCGGCCAGGCTGTCAGGTCGCGGGTTCGGTCGCTCTCGTGGACGATCGCGCCTACTTCGGCCACTACGGCAACGAGTTCCTGCGCGTTCATCTCGAGAGCGGTGAAGTCGAATGGACCTACAAGAACCGCCGCCAGGGCTTCGTGTCGTCGCCCGCGCTCGACGACGAGCACGTCGTGGTCGGCAGTCGCGACAAGCAGCTGCACTGCATGTCGCGCAAGGACGGTAAACCGCTCTGGAAGTTCAAGACCCGGCGCAAGGTCGACGGCTCTCCCGTGATCTGCGGCGACAAAGTGGTCTTCGGGTCGGGCGATGGCCGACTCTACATGCTGCGCCTCGCGACCGGCGAGCTGGTCTGGAGCTACGACATCGGCAAACCGGTCTTCTCCTCCCCGGCGGTGAGCAACGGCATGATCGCGTAGGCGCCAACGACAAGAAGGTCTGGGCGTTTCGCGCACATCCCGCCCGGGACTCGGTGAAGGCTCCCGCGAAGGACAAGTAGCCGATGCGCCTCCTGTTGCTCACCCCCGGCACCGGCAGCTTCTACTGCGGCAGTTGCCTGCGCGACATCGCGCTCGCATCCGCGCTGCGCCAGGCCGGCCACGACGTCGAGGTCGCACCGCTGTACCTACCGCTGGTCATCGAACGCGACGGCCCCGAAGAGCAGCCGGTTCTCATGGCGGCATCAACGTCTACCTGCAGCAGAAGTCAAACTCGCACGCCTGCTGCCGCGCTTCGTCGCCAACTGGCTCGATCGCCCCGGCTGCTGCGCTGGGCATCGCGCCGCGGCAGCATGACCGACGCAGCCGCGCTCGGCGACATCACGGTTTCGATCCTGCGGGGCGAGTCGGACGCCAGGGCCATGAAGTTCGAAAACTCGTCGACTGGATCGGCTCCCAGCCACGCCCCGATGCTGTGATCGTGAGCAACGCGATGCTCGTCGGCGTCGTGCGCGAGCTGCGGGCGCGCCTCGACCTGCCGATCGTCGTAACCCTGCAGGGCGAGGCACCCTTCCTGGACGCACTGCCGCCAGCGCCGCAAAACAGCCTGGGCGACCCTGCGCGAACGCATCACCGAGGCGGACGCGCTGGTCGCGGTCAGCGAGTCCTATGCCGAGGTCATGCGGGATCGCCTGCAGCTGCCGAACGAACGCGTGAACGTCGTGTACAACGGCATCGACTGCGGCGACCTCGACCCCGGTCCGATTCCGGCCCACGAACGCCAGCCGCGAACGATCGGATACCTTGCCCGCATGTGCGAGGACAAGGGACTCCACACGCTCGTCGAAGCCTTCGTTCGACTCGCCGGCCGCCCCGAACTGACCGACGTGCGGCTCCGCATCGCGGGCGCCTGCCTGCCGGACGACGAAGCGTTCGTCGCCAACCTGCGCGAACGGATCGCGACCGCAAAACTCACCGATCGGGTCGACCTGCTGCCGAACATCGATCGCAGCGCGAAGGTCGAGTTCCTGCGCTCGCTGTCGGCGCTCTCGGTGCCGGCGCTCTACGGCGAATCATTCGGGCTCTACCTCCTCGAGGCGATGGTCATGGGCGTGCCGGTCGTGCAGCCGCGCCATGCCGCGTTCCCCGAGATCCTCGAGCAAACCGGCGGCGGCATGCTCTGCGACCCCGGCGACCCGCCGCGTTGGCCGATGCGCTCGCGCAGGTGGCTGACAGATCCCGAACTCGCCGCGCAGCTCGGCAGTCGGGCCGCACTGCCGTCCTCGCCGACTTCACAGCGGAACGCATGGCCGGTCGCGTCGCCGCGATCTGCGAACGCACCGTGGCGACCAGCCAGCGCGCCTGACCACTGATCCGGTCGAGTTTTCGACCTTGCGACCCCATCCCCCCCGTCCGAGACTCCGCCATGCAACACCTGGATCCTGTTCGCCTTGCTCACCGTGGGTCTCGTGGGGCGTCTACGGCGTGCTACTGCACACCGGCCAGGTCGCGATGGGCGATCCGACCAACGGTCGCTACAAGGCGTTCTTCTGGGGTCGGCATCGCCTACTTCTGATCGCTGTCCTCGCGCCGGCAGCGATGCTCTGGTTCGCCGGCGCGTCATGGTCGATGCCACCGAAAGCCGTATCCTGGTCGCTCGCCGCCGGTGGTCGGTGCAATCGGCGCGTTTGGCGTTCTCCTCGCGTTCGGAGCGAAGGGCAATCCAGCGGCCGTGATGTCGATCATCTTCGCGGCGCCCCGATCGTGAACGCGTTCGTCGCAATGTCGATTCATCCGCCGGCAGGTGGCTTCGGGAATCTCGACTGGCGATTCCTGCTGGGCATCGCACTCGCCGCCACGGGTGCCCTGCTGGTGACACTCTACAAGCCCGCACCGGACGGCGGCCCAAGCCGGCGGGGCCGACACCCTCGCAACAGGCACCGAAATGAGCGACCGACTCGTCGAGCTGCGCGGCGTCGGCCGACGATTCGGCGATGCGACCGAGGTGCTGCGGGATGTCGACCTCGAGGTCGGTGCCCGGGAGACCATCGCCGTGCTGGGGCCCTCCGGCTCCGGCAAGAGCACGTTGCTCAACATCATCGGCGGCCTGCTGCCGCCGACCGCGGGATCGGTGACGGTCGCTGGCCAGCAGCTCGGCAACCTGTCGGCAGCACAGATGGCGACGCTGCGCAACCGCGAACTCGGCTTCGTCTTCCAGACCCACCACCTGCTCCCGCAGTGCACGGCGCTCGAGAACGTGCTCGTACCAACGCTCGCGGATCCGCACACAAGCCCGGGCCGGAGACGGCCACGCGGCACGCGAACTGCTCACGGAGGTCGGACTCGGCGACCGCCTCGACCACCGCCCCGCCCAGCTGTCCGGCGGTGAATGCCAGCGCGTCGCCGTCGTGCGCGACTGATCAACGAGCCCCGACTGGTGCTCGCGGACGAACCGACCGGTTCACTGGACGAACACATCGGCCGACCGACTCGGCGACCTGCTCACGAATCTCAACGAGCAGCACGGCGTGGCCCTCGTCGTCGTGGACGCACTCGCAGCGCCTCGCGCAACGCATGCAGCGGGTGCTCACGCTGCAGGGGCGGCGCACTCGTGCCCGCGGACATCGCGACATGACCATGAACGGCTGGCGCCTGTCGCGGCAGAGCCTCCGGTTCTACTGGCGCACGCAGCTCGGCGTCCTGCTCGGCGTGACCTGCGCGGCCATGGTGCTCGTCGGCGCGCTCGCCGTCGGCGACTCCGTGCGCGCGAGCCTGCGTGAGCAGAGCCTGCAACGCATCGGCCGCGTCGATGCGGCGCTACAGGCCGGCGATAGCTTCGTGACCGAGGTCCTTGCCGAACGGCTCACGGCCGCGGACGCGGCGCAGACGGCCGTCCCGATCATCGCGCTGCCGGGCGTCGCGAACCGCGCCGACGGTGCCGCCCGCACCGGCATCGTCGCGGCCTACGGCGTCGGACGCCGGTTCTTCGCCATGAGCCCGAGCGGCCGCGAACGAACCATCCCACCCGGACACGCGCTCGTGAACGAGCGGCTCGCCGACCAGCTCGGTGTCGAAGCCGGTGACGAAATCGTTCTGCGCATCGAGAAGCCCAGCCTGATGCCGCGCGAAGCGACGATGGCGACCGTCGACGACCTCGCGTTCGCGCTGCGGATCACGGTCGACGGCGCCCTGACCGACGATGAGTTCGGGCGCTTCGGCCTGCAGGCGAGCCAGATCCCGCCGTTCAACATCTTCGTTCAGCGCGAGTGGCTGCAGGAAGAACTCGATCTCGGCAGCCGTGTCAACCTGCTCGTGGTCACGGCTCCGCCGATGCCGCGGACCGGGCGCTCCGAGAGCACTGGACACTCGCCGATGCAGAACTCGAGATCCGCACGCTGCCGCGGTGGTGCCGCGGTGGTGAGGCCTGCGAGCTCGCGAGTTCACGCGTGTTTCCTCGACGCCCCGATCAGCGCTGCGGTCCGCGAGCTCGACTCAACCGCGATCGGCGTTGCTGACCTACTTCGCAACTCGATCACGGCCGTTGATCGCACGACACCGTATTCGACGGTCAGCGCGATCGGTCCCTTGCGCGCCGATGCCGCACTCGCGGCGCCACTCGCCGCGGTTCGCACTCTGGCGCCGCCGCGTGATGCGCAGCAGCAACGTCGGCATCACGATCAACCGCTGGCTCGCCGACGACCTCCGCGTGCAAGCGGGCGATACGATCGAACTCGCGTACTCCGTGATGAACTCGGCCTGCAGTTCGACGAACAGCGCCAAGAAATGAAGGTTCACGCGATCGTGGAGCTCGCGGGCCCGGCCGCCGATCCGAGCCTCATGCCGCCATTCCCCGGACTCGCCGAAGCCCGGAGCTGCGCCGACTGGGAACCTGGCATCCCGGTCGAACTCAACCGCCTCGACGACGCCGACCAGGATTACTGGGAAGAGCATCGCGGCACTCCGAAGGCCTTCGTCGCGCTCGCCAAGGGCCGCGAGCTCTGGTCGAACCGCTACGGGTGACCTCACGGCGATCCAGTACGACCCCGGCAGCTGGCGACCGACTGCGGACGAGCTGCCGAGAACGCTCGACCCCGCCGACCTCGGGCTGTTCTTCCGCGACGTGCGCGGGCCGGCCATGGCGGCAGGTGACCCGGCCACGGACTTCGGCGGCCTGTTCCTCGGCTGAGCTTCTTCCTGATCGTCGCAAGTCTGCTCCTCACCGCGCTGCTGTTCGTGTTCGGGTCGAGCAACGACACGGTGAGGTCGGCACGCTCCTCGCGTTCGGGTTCACGCCGCGCAAGTACGGCGTCAGTTCCTGCGCGAGGCGTTGCTACCGCGATCGTCGGCCAGCCTCCTCGGCGGCGCGCTCGGGCTCGCCTAC
>JALQPE010001631.1:0-18613 GCA_030407315.1 Asparagopsis taxiformis | reverse complement strand
TAAATATAATGTACTCTTGCAATTCTGATCGTCAAATGCGCCATGGGACCTTCAGATTATCTTTATTTAGAAGTCTTCATTAATCTCAGATTAACGTATCGGTTGCAAATCACTGAATTTAATAGGGAATTAATCACTATTAATTCTGAAAAAAGGGCGACGGAGTAGCAAGAATGAAGGAGAGGGGACAATATTCAAATCATTATTTGAAGCATTAATAGGAAGCATCTTGGCCATCACAGAAGGGTTTGAGGCAAAACAGAATAAATACAAAGGAATATCATAATAGGAAATACCAATTCATCATTAACACTTCATGTGAATTAATCCAGTCAGGCAAAGTCAAAGAAGGACTTCAGAAGCTGCTCTTGCTATCAGAGAAGCTGAAAGTACTTTTCTGTCGATATAGTTCTTGAACCAGAATAACGCCTTCGTGAATCCTAAGTGGAGTCTTCTATGTGAGTATAACCAGGCATCAGCTTTTAAAGAGTAAGTGTGGGTTGAACATAGACTGAATAATGTCGACAAATGCTGTCAGAAACTGGAGAACTGTATCACTCTTATGAGGGGTTACCTTGCGAAGGCAGGCAATCGATGGTTCCAACTGCAGTCTCTCCTGATCGAAACCAGGTTCAGGCTATGTGCTGCCTATTCTCAAAGAAACAAGTAACCAAAGTACTAGAAAGGCACGAAGAAGCAATGGGGCAGATGGTGAAGGCCCAAACTGAAATCGAAGGAATAATTCAGAAGGGATACCAGTCAGCAACCAACCATAATAATTTAACCAGGGGAGAATAAGGAACAGACCAAATATCCTTCGCCCATAACTGATTAAGGATGCCTAGCCTGTATTGGAACAGTTATCTCGGTTCAAGATGGTCTCTCCCCCTCTGAGTACCATGCTCTATAGAGGAAGCAGAAAGAACTGAACAATCTGAGGACCAGGTTGAGTTTCTGGGACTCCTGATCCATCAGCCAATGCTCGAAGACTTCACCATGTACTCGGAGCAGAACCTATTAATGTCGAAGATGCTAACCAAAGATAGGAGAGAACACTGTTAGGAGTGAAGATAGGGAAGGACAACATCGATCAGCATCCCATAAGGAAGGACAGATAGAAATTCTCTATTAGTGAGATCATGAGAATCCCTCCTATTGACTCCTCTTACTTTATGGCTGCGGATGACTTAGTGACTGAGATGACGGGTGCTGGTCTGACCAGGAAGTTATTCTGGATCTCCACTCTTTATTTCTGCTATGCCACTTAAGTTCGATACACATAAAAAGGAGCATTCCTATCCTTGAATGAGGAGCATAGCAGCCATAAATCTGAGATATTCCACCTGATGGCTATTGAGGCATACAGTACCTTCATGAAGGACAGCTGCCCATTCATAGAGCACCTGATCACTCTCTTCAATCGCAATTACAGGAGAGGCCTATCATCAATCGAAGAGGAACTCTCATGCCTGAATAGCAGCAAGTTGGTAGGCGAGAGCACAGTCATTGACAGGCACACCTTCATGAAAAATCCAAATCCAGACAAATCAGACATCATCAATGAGAGTCTACCCATATCAAGCGTCATCTGCTACTACGGGAAGGAGAATCAAGGAGAAGATGCACCCATCGAATTAGAAATAGAGAAAGACACCATCAAGGAAGAAGAACATCCAGAAAAAAGGAGAGTACTATCACTGGCCAGTCAAGATGGCATCAACAGGAAAGGCAACAGACTCAGATCAGGATCAATAGCATCGAACACCTCATCAAGAACAAGGATAAGCAGTCATGCCGGAAGACTAGTGAGCTCAAAACTAAAGGCTTAAACATAGAACACAGAAGGAAGAATATTAAATAAACAGTCAAGTAAAATGATCAATACTGACAACAAACAGAGGAGAGTAAGGGCAGCCTTCAGATGACTATGATTACTAATAATACAATTAATATCCTTAAAAGTGGCTCTCATTAGTTTAAGTTCAAATTGAACTCTTTCAGACTAATAACATATTAATTGTCTCCCATGGAAGCTCACCAGGAATAGGTCAAACAGGAAGAAACCAAAGTGATGTTGAAGGACCCAAGGCACCTGACACTCAACTCAAAGAGGATGACATACACAAACTCGGAGATAAGGCATTTGACATCTGGAGTCATATTTACTATGAGCTTTGTATCAAACGCTCAGATTACTATCAGATCCGCCACCTGATCGAGAAGATGAGGGATTGAACCTCCCAGAGGATGAATTCTTCGATGTTGCAGAGGATGCCTGTGAATGGATGATGGATAAGGCATTCAGGATAATGAACGAACCAGGGAGACACGTCGGTAAGGACAGGAGGTCACGCAAGGCTCTGGCAATACTAATAGTCAAGGAGAGCAAGTTCGGAGTGGCAATAGGGTTTCTAAGAGGCCACATTCGACCAAACTCTAATACAATCGAAAGGATGCTGGATGAACTGACCAGAAACTACCCTCAAACCACTGTTACTGAGAAATACTCACTGAAAGGGCATCAGCCTCAAAGAGTAGTGAAGTATTATGCCTGGCTGATCGGAGAAACACATGGCTTTGGTGGTGAGTTTCTCTACAGTGGGGTTGAAAACACAGTCAAGCAGGGTCCAATAATGCTGGAAAGAAGAAGAAAGCCATAGCCTTCGGGAAAGAAAGGAAAAAGAAACAAGAGTAGGGACATTCCAGATGCTGAGAAGACACAGATGAAGAAAAAGACAAAGAAAGACAAGAAAATGATCAAGAATGAACCATTGGTTGCCGATGACTTGAAAGCAGAAGAGAATCCATAGGAGGAAGACCCAGTTTACATCTACATCAATGACTTAACCATTGATGTCGAAGATCGAAGGGCCATGCAATATCAATGAAGAGTGGCTTCAGAATTTCAAGAGTCCTGAGCAATGATTATTTATAGCTTCCATATTTATTAAATCTGAATAATAGGAAATTCATCAGACATCTGATGTGTGTTTCCCAATCATATTTGACCCAGAATCTCACACTCTGATATTAATTAATTGGTTATTCTTTTCCCAAATTTGGCTAGTTTGCGTTCGAGTTTAAACTTAGCAGCATTTTCACTTCATAGCATAATAATTGCCTCATTTTAGCATGGAGCCAAAGAAGGAATAGACCTAAGAAACCCAACTGGAACAGAAAACGGAAGAGCTGGTGAAGGAGGGTGAGTCCTTGAGGGCTCGATTAAGGAGTTGCAAGGCGAGAATATGACTCTGCTATGGGAGAATATCCTGTCCAGTCTCTTTTACAAACGCTCTACCAAATACGAGGAGGTGAGTGAAACGGTATCAAATCTTAAGGGACTCGAAGTGTAACCCCAAGAGTTGCTTCAGGCACTGCGAGTAGCCTGCTCTACCCAGCTCGATGTACATGCATGTTGCTATTTAGAGGGTGTTCGCTGACTTAAGAGACAGAAATCAGAAGAAGGTGGAGAGGACCAAGGCACCATCTCAAGGCAATGGTTTCATTCCTCTCTATGGTCGACAGTCGGACAGGCTTAGCAAGAAGATGGACAGCCTGAGAGTCAGCAAATACAATACTGCGATGTACGACGCCCATACCATTGACCTGTTCCTGTTCGATTCGGTGGTGGATGTGTTGTTATTCACCATTCAGCCCTTTGCTCTTTTGTTGGAGAGAATTCTGGACTAGGTGTTCCAGAGTAGCCCGCCAACTGCTTAAATACCCAATGTGAGTGAATATGCCCTGGAAGGGAGGGAACCTGGGAGAGTGATGAAGTACTTTGCCATTGAACTGGGGTAGGCATTCAGTTTCAACTATTTGACCCTCCTCAAGGAGGTAACCAGGCTGTCCGGAAAATAACGCAATCTCACTCCATAGACAGCAACCAGCGAAACAGCACCAAGTGAGAAGGCAGAGGATGGCTATTCAGGGGCAAGAGAACCAGAACCCAAACACCAAGGCAACCAAGAACCAAGATGAGGGTATAAAGAAACACAGGAAGACATCATTCAAGGAGGCAGGGACTGACTATTACAAGCAGGAACAAGAAGAAAGGGAACACAACTACTACCATGGAGTACTAGGGTACATCAACTGCTTCACCCTAGATGAAGACAAGAGGAAACCATGCAATGTCAATGAGGAATGGGTAGAAAGTTTGAGTGAAAGGGTGAGTGACCAGATCAGAGGAATCAAGAGGGCAGCCAGGAAGAAGGCCAAGAAAGGCAGACAGTGAGTGATCTCCAGTTTCAATCTGATCTCAATCAATCACTATTTAAATATCGATGGAGTACTATAATATTACAGTCAAGAAAATTGGACGTGTGTCCCTATCCAAGCCACTCTCAGGGGAGAGCATCATATCAACTATCAAGGATGAACTCAGACAGCTATCGAAGAGTTCATAGTCAGTCCTGAACATACAAATATCCCAACTATTCGCCACCGATTTAATAATGAAGGAAGTTTAGACGAATATGCTTCCCAGCGATGTCTATGAGGGTGATAGTTCCTAGCTGCTTTCTGAACAGATCCTGCTATTCGACAGTGACATGCAGGTGAGTGACTACATTGAAACTGAGAAGCTCCTGGCTGACAATGTCGAGCAGACCCTCAGCAAACTGTGCTTCCAACTCATCAAGTTAGCCCGAACCAACATTAAATACAGTGCCGAGTACACCGAACTTAAGGTGATCGAACCCAAGAATTACCAGAGGTCAGTGTACACCAAGGAAGAACTAGATGAAATAGAAGACAAGTGTCTAGATACCTTCAAGAGGATTAAGGAGGAAAGGAAAAAACTGGAGACCTGTGTTGTCTGCTGGACTCAGGAAGCAAAGGCAGTCCTGGTTCCATGCATGCACCTGTGCCTATGTACGATTGCAAGAAGGTCTATGACAACTCAAGGGAGGGAACTAGGTGTCCCATCTGCAAAGCAGGAGTCGAGAAGACAGCAATAGTATACAAATGAATGAATGATGAATGGGTATTACTCACAATCACTCTTATTCACTAAATTAAGATAAAAGTACTAAATGGGAGAATGAGCAGGCGGAAACTAGATCCAAACTATATTCATTTGAGTCATGGAAGAGATAGAGCTCATCACAGAAGAGGTAGCACAGGCATGGCTGGATAAACTCAGAAGTGAAGATGGACAGAGTTTTATGAGGGTTGCCCGGATACTAGAAGGTGCCTAATTCAATTCTAAGGAGGGTACTTTCACAGCATTGAATAAGGCATTGATCAACCAACCATCAATAACTGATGAGTTGAACCAGTACCTGGAACCAGGAACTCGACTCTTTGTGAATGAACCCTATGAAACCAAAGTGACCAAGTTCCTGACTCTGGTGCTCAATAGGAACCCAGAAATATACAAGGAAATCATCAGAGTGTTCGAAAAGATCACTTCAGGAAAGGCCCATTGGGCAAAACTGTCATACAAGCAGAAAAATGCCAAGAACTGCAAGTTCAGGGAATAACTCAAAACCATAGTGAAGAATCACAAGGAACTTAAGTAGGCTGCTAATCAATTGTTCTCCTCAGGAATAGAAGGCATCAGGACACTCAACTTAGAGCACCTGCAATAGCTGAGGGAAACTAACGAGGAAATTGGTGAGGAAACAGAGAAGTCAACGATAGTGAAGGGGGTGTCCAATGAACAGAAGAAGGGAAAACTACCCATACAGCAGAACTACAGACAAAAATCAATCCTCTACATATCCAGATTGAGTCCATCTGAGGAGAAACTCATATTTGGGTATTTGAAAGAGAAGACCAGTCAATAATAGTTCGATACCATCATGAAGATCCTCAACATTTACTCTTTGGCTATCATCACAGCATAGGAGAGTATCTGTCTGATTGAAGGTGTATTCAAATCAAACAATCTAGTTGCAGCTGAGCAGCAACTGTTGATTAAGTTGTCAGACATCATTTGGAGTCGATAGAGTTCAAGGAGGTCTCACAGCTGCTTCAAACCATTGAACAGTGAGGACTACACTTAATATGGACGAATCAGTCCCAGCTATATCAGGACTCCAGCAGTATACTCTACTCGCAGAGTCCCTAATTAAGTTCTGAACTCAGAATGTGTGTCAGTTCCAATTGATACTCAGGACAACTTCTACATCAGAAACTGCAACCTCCATGAAAAACAAATGCTCAGCACTGAAGAAATTCAGTATGAAACACACAGGGCCTATTGAAGCTGAGGAGGGCAGCCGGATTGATAGCAGATATGGTCAACCTTCATGAAAGCCACACCTAGAAGGAAGATCAATCGAAAAGTTATTATCTAGGAAAATGGATGGGTTGGTCGAATTAGGAGTCATCCAGATGATATACAGGCAGGCAACAGCAGAAGAGAAAGAAGAGCTCGAGTATCACATTCAGAACAGTCCATATCCAATGTGCTTGATACTTCAACAGAGAGTCAACGCCATGCTGAACCAACTGGAAAGGACTATATAAACGGAATTAAATCCCAAATGGAAGATAATGCCCAAAATCACTCCAAAAAGGCACTCAATGTCAAGAACTTCGACTTCCGAAGAAGAGAGAAAGAAAAACTCAAATATCAGTCCTTCATTGACGACATCGCAATCGAAGAAAAACGAATAAAACAATTAGACAAGCAAGGGAACATCCAAATTTTCAGTACTTTTTCTTCAATTTCCAACTTAGAGTAGAAGGTTCACACTGAACAAGAAAGGCAACAGGCAGTAGCATTGTTGTCTGAAGACTCTTCAAGTCCTCTCTTCATATTCTCTTTTGAAAAATTGTCAGTCCTTGAGCAGACTTAACTCAATAGTCTTGTTCTACATAGAAAATACTCAGTCTTACAAATCAGAAGCAGTCAAGCTTGCCTCATTTTTCGAGAAACTCATTGCTCAGCTCCTTCACATTCAAAAAGCAAGAGAGCTAAAGTGGGATTGGACAAGAATTTAGAGCAGAAGATTAATGAAGCTGTGAACCTTACCAAATCAGAGGATGATCTGAAGCGTGGTATGAACTCTCCTTACTCTTTGATACCGCTGAATTCAATATGGAATTCGGGAAGGCTGATGAAACTTAAAAAAAAACATTCACGATTTAACTGCTTAAGTGATTCATCATTGGGTTCTTTTCTTCATTGAAAGCTTCTGACTCAAAGAATGGTCAAACTGTGTTCTATGGTTCTGAGTCTTTCTATGTGCTTTTGAGGTTCTTCTACACCCTTATGAGAGAATGATGAAGCTGCAGTTGATCTATCAAGACTAAGACTCGATGAAGAGGAGAGTACATCAATTTGAGTCTTTATTCTGGCTGACCCTTAAGACCAAAGATCCGGCTACCTTATTCGAGAGCAAGGTGGATGTTCTACTTGAAGATAAGGCTTACCTGTTTTCAGGTTTGCATCGAATCCTAGATAGCTTCATCAAGTCATTAAAGAAGGTATCCCAATGCCAGTCACTATATATTTCCTGGAGCACCTTTAGTCTTTGTCTTCTATGGACTAACATGCATGCTTCATTTCCTTCAATCGTTTCCTCTTGATAAGGGCCTCTTCGGTCAGAGAACAATGAGGGTACTCCTCAATTATGAGGACCATCACACAATGGCATTTATCGACTCAGTACCTAACTACTATCGTGATTTCGCCAGACACCTTCAGGCTCCTCAAGTTCTGGATGAGATAGCCTCCAATTTGGATATCTACATGAACTCATTTGTCAAAACCAAAAAGATACTGAAAATAAGGAGAAAGACAAACAAGGGGAAACCAGCTATCAGAAGGGTTCATTCTGAAAACGGCATTGAGTACTGTTTAGGAGTCAGTTACAACCTGGCTGCAATCAGATAGGGAGAGGATCTACTCATCAACACCATTGGCAAAGAACTGCCTCTAGGCAAGAAAATCAAATGTGAACTCCTTAGAGCAATGAAACTGAATAAATCATTAAGTGAGTGATATCTGCTTGTCTCATTAATTAATTAATACTGATCATTTTTTCATGGTTAGGTTGGATGATACTCCCAGATTGACATCTGGCTGATTCCTCCTGCTCTTGGGTTCCTCTCCATGCAATGGCACTGTATTGTTCTGTTCATTGGTGCTGACATGTACTTCCTGGCTTCCTAGTAGCAGTTTGAGACTCTTGCTTTTCTTGAAGTACTCTGAGTACCTGTCTTCTTATTTGGAGGACTCTGCTCCATCTTTCTCTGTGTTTTCTTCTTCATAGTTGTGGAATATGACTGAGTTCTTCTTCAGTGCACCATCGTTGCCTTCCCTTTCTCTCTTCATCGGTGATGATCTCATGTTGATGCCGTTACCCAGGAGTGCTGGGTTATCCACAATTTCGAACTAATGTCCTACCAGTTACTCTGCATGAATGATTTCATTGTCCTTCTTGGCTTCCTTCAAATCATCTAGAGTCTGCTCATTGTTGTTCAGTTGGTCTAGTGACTCCTTCTTCCGAATATCTCCGACTCTCTTGTCTCTTTTTTCGGATTAATAGTCAGGAATTGGTAAGTGGTCATACCCTTGCAAGCCAGGTAAATGTGAAGGACAATCAGGTTACCCAAAACAAACATCATAATGACCACGATGCCACCAGTAATCCAGCCAATCGAAAAACTCAACAGGAACAAATTATACTTCCCCTAAGCAGTCAGAGCAATGATGGCAGCCAAGTAAGACACCAAATTCAGGAAAGTAGAGCCAATCATTATGGAGAAATAACGGTAGTTCTGACCGCCAATGCAGTTGTTGATCCAAATACAATGATGGTCGAAGTCCTCAGTGCACCTTTGACATACCCTGCATGACGGGATTTCTTCAGAACATGCCCTCTACATACCTCACAGTACAAGAGATTGTTACCACCCTCAATCTATGGCTATCGAGTTCTATATTGACTTTAAGGTACCTTTTAAGTTCTTCCTGACCGGTCTTAATCTCTTTAATGTTCGGGTCAGTCGGATCGATCACAGAGCTAATTATGGTGAAGATGACCTCCACGAGAGAGTGCCACCGAACAGAATATGCATTACTATGAAGGTCGTCTGAGATTCGTAATTCAGATGTATGGCTCCATAGAAACTACCAACTTCAAGCAGGAAGATGGCATAAGCTACCAGCTGAGCAGCTGAGGGTAACTGGGTGAATGTGTTGATGGTCTTATATGGTTTAGGTGTCTTGGCCATCTATTTCAAGACTGAAGAGTGAAGTATTGATCAGAATTATCAATATCGTTAATACAGAATTAAATACTCAGTCAGCCAGGTACTGTTTATTGTTGATTCTGGGTCCCTTCCTGGCTGTGTTGTCCTTGGTTGCTGGTCCTTGTGACTGGTTGGACTTGGGTGTCTTATATCTTCTCTCTGTCCTTTTTCTGACATTCTTTCCTTCTCCCTGTCTCCTTGGTATGACTTGAGTGTGTGTTCTGAGTTGATGATTCTGTTAGTGATTTCTGTATTTGTTTTTCTGTGATGTCTTCTTTTAATTCTGTTCCTCCTTGTTGTGTGTACTGTGCTGCTTTCTGTAGTATCTGTTGACTTTGTCTGCCTGTTTGATGCTGAACTGACTGTGTATGTCCTTGATGCTGTACTGACTGTGTATGTCCTTATTGCTCTCTCTTCTTGACTGTTCTTTCATTTCATCTTTCTCTCTTTCCTATCTTCCTTCCGTCTTTACCCTTTCTTCCCTCCCTCTCTCCTATCTTCTTTCCCTATTCCCTCCTATATGGTCTTCATTTATTGTTTTGTAATGCTCTCCTATTGAGCAGTCGTTGGAGTGACTGTGATTGATACTTTCCTGCCTTGATAGGTTATCTTCTCTTCTCCCTTCTAATGATATTCCTTCTTTATCCTTGATTCTTCCTCCCTTTATCTGTTATTTATTTGATGTAGGTCTCTTTTGAGACTGTACACTTGGTTGGAGAGTGCCTGAATGATATCCAGGTACTGTTTCTCCCTAATTTCCAGTTAACCATAGAGCTAAGGGTACACAGAACTGATCGAACTATACTTGACATAGAGCAACTGACAGTCAATAACCGACATCCAAGATGGTTAATTAGATGGGATTCTTTAATTTAAATACTCAATCAATACTCATATCAATAAACAGGTTCGAACTACCCATGATAGGGAGTGTCCGCCCAAGGGTACCCACATCAATATCAATATCAATAACCATCAGCATCCAATGAAGAAAGATCAGTCCAAGAGACCATAATAGGGACCGGATGAGTTTTCCCGGATGTTCGGAGATGAGAAGGTGGTCTACTTCGTCCCTACCCAGAATAAATTGAATAGGAAGAAACCTCCCAGGTCAACAGGATAGTCAGTCGGTACTATAAACCAGATTCAATCAAGGAAGACAAGGGAGGAACCAACAACAACAACAACAACATATATGAAGGACTGACCTTCTGCTTCCTAGATTGGATGTCGAACTCACTCCCACCATATGCACCATCTTGAAGAAGACCATAGAGGAAAGGAAGGGAACATATGGGACATGGTGACAGTCAAAGAAAATATGAGAGTAGACTATGTTGGTATGCAGTCAGTTGGCTGACATCAATGAAATACAGTGCAAACTAGGAGTCAAGGCATACCTGAAGAACTTTGTCATATTCGGGTACATACAGAGGTGCAACTCAGAAAACAGAGTACTAGATTGTCAGAACTATCTGCTCACCAAAAAAGCAGACCCAGAGATCAAAAGGAAAGAAGAAGCAAAAGAACACCAAAGAAGGTTCATGGAAGCCACACAGCATCTAGGAACACAGCATCTAGGGGAAGGGAGAGAGAAGGAACAAGAGAGGAGGAAGGATTAAAGATAATTGAAGAAGAGGGGAAAGAGAAAGGACAGGAAAGGGATATCGAGATTGAGGAAGAAAAACAAGAACATAGAGAACCCAATCAGGAAGAGGGCAATCAGAGAAAAATAAGGAACAAGAAGGAGAAAATGGAGAATAAATGGACGAAGAGAAGAAGAAAAGGATAGACAAGATAACAATGAGGAAGAATAAGAGAAGGAAGGGTACATCGAGAAGGAAGGAAGAGGAGGATACAGTACCAGAACAACTTCAAGCAAGAAAACAACTACTGGAACAACTTCCTCAAGAAGAAAGTCATCAGGAGCAGAACGGAACCCAAGAGGGAGAACTTTGCCTGTCAGTTGACCTCCAACTACCTGGCTCAGTACCCTATGAACAAGAAACTATTCGACACTATTGAGAGATTTGCCAAGGTATATGAGTACGAGGAAGACAGAGCCAGACAGATAGCCTATATTCGAGTAGCCAACATCATCAGGAACATGAGTAAATAGATAAAGAAGATCAGGGATATTCCATTCGGCAGGTGGTATCGGACTAAGGATAATGAGACTACTTCAGGAAGTGGTCGAGAAGGGAGAGAGCGAAAGACTGAACAAACTGGAATCAACAGAATACCCAACAAGTGTTGAGAAGTCATGCAAAGTCCATGGAGTAGGACTCACCAAGGCCAAAGAACTATACAAGAAATACAACATCAAAAATGTGGAAGACCTGAAGAAAAAACAGTGCCAAGTACCAATTTGGGCAGAGCAGTCATCATTGACTCAGATACTTCGAAGACTTGCAAGTGAGGATTCCGAGAGATAGAGTCACTGAGATATCGCCTTTGTCAAGAAGGTCTTCTACATCGTGGCAGGGGTGGGTGAGAATGGAATAAAGTAATCCGACTATCACTTCTAATGCTGTGGGTCATATCGCCGAAAGAAACCTGACTGCGGAGATATGGACATTATCATAACTCGTTGGGATGGCAACCAGGAGCACAGCATCATCAGGGAGCTCATTGGCAGACTTTAGGCTTAATCTTTCCTGGTTGAGCATCTGTCAATGCCTAAGGATGTCAGTCAGAATAGGGATATCAAATCCACATCTTACATGGGAGTGTGCCAGTATGAGGGCAAGCACCACCGTATCGATATCAAGCACTATCAACCAGAGTGCTATGCATTTGCCATCCTATACTTCACAGGCAGCGGAGAGTTCAACCGGTCCATGAGACAGTACGCCATGAAGAAGGGACTATCACTCTCAGATCACGGATTGGCAGAAACGGAGAAGATAGGCAGGAAACCCAAAGAGTGCAGAGTATGTTACACCGAAAAGGACATATTCGAGAGACTGGGCCTATAATACAAGGAACAGAGGAAAGGAGCATCTGATAGAATTAACTGAAGATGATCTGATAGGATTAATTCAATTAATTAGAGTCATAGCTATATTTAATCCCTTTCTGATAGTCAGAATTGATCTCAATTAGACTAATTCTGCAATAAAATGAACAGGAGTAAAGGTGACAGTGCACACAAGTCCCTATATCGGAGGGGGGAGAAACTCAGAGTATAGAGCAAACTGGATGACAGGAAACTCTAGGCATACCTGGACATGCAGAGAGCAGTCATCGAGGAGGGTGATGCTCGGGACAACTCATTTTTATGTGGGGGTCGACCATAGTCCCCTTCCAAACATAAAAGGTAGTTCACTCGTGCCTTCCAAACATTGAGTAAACTGGAGCAGTCTACCTTCTATATGCGTAACTGTGCCTTCATTAATGATATGGTGAAGGGTAAATCTCTATACCAGTCAACCGAGGAGAGACTGGATGAGGTCATCAGGGAAGATGTGGAGGTAAGGCAGGGGGATATTTTTATTAATTGGGTTGAGAAACCCATAGAAATCAACTCAATGCAGAAGACAGTCAAGGGGTTCAGTGGAAGGGACAAGATCGACCTGCACAAGTACTTGATGAGATACTCCAACTGCAAGGACAAGGCAGCATTCGTCCTGGAGTCCACAGCCGAGGAAAACCCAATCCAGACTCTCAGAGTATCAGCCAAGGATAGGAACAGTTATGGAAGGATATATGAAATATTCGCACAGTTGTGCGAGAGAGCACAGCAGGAGAACATCGAGAAGATGTTCGAAGGAAACCCAGAAAGAAGGGTAGAAAGGAAGGAACTATCACATCTAGGAATGAGTGACAGAGCAGCCAATGACAGGAGTCAAGCACTCAACACCACCAATAGGGACAACCAGAGTGTCTACTCAAGGCAGAGGGAAGAACTAGAAAGAGAGAGGAAAATAGAGAAACATAACTCAGTCAAACTACAGATATCCAGGGCCAACTCCATGAGTGAACTACTGAGGAACGATATAGGCAGAATAGTCAAGGAACTAGACCACTTCGACAACTTCATAGAGACTGAGGAGGCCAATGTGTTCGAAAAAAAAATGGGTCAAGGGTCAAAAAGGTATTCTATCTGGAAGCAAGTAGCAAAGGACAACTGATCAACATCCTATCCAATTATTGCCGGTTCTATAAGTTCAAGAAAGACCTCAAAGCAGCCACTCTACTCAAGAAGGAAGATGTCGGAAGAATGATACTGAGGGAAGTCTACCAAGATGAAATGAGACACTGCCTAGAATACGAGTACACCAGAGAATCACTTTCAAACCATGGCAGCAACTACTTCATCGATACTCTCTTCACAATCCATTAAGGGGGCAAGGCAGATGAAGATTCAGTGAACGATGCCAAGGAAAAAGACTCCTATGTAATCTGGAAGGTTGAAGACTTAGGTGACAAGGAAGTCAAAGTCACAGTTGAAGGGATGCTCCTGCATCAAACTGATATTCAAACCAGAAAGGAACTCACCAAAGGGTTCATTGGGTCATTGAACGTTAATACAATAGCCAACAGCAAAATAGCTCATAAGCCACCTTCAGGTGTCATGCAGAGGAAAGAACTGATAAAGCAAGAGCCAATGAGGAAGAATAACTTCAAGAGAAAGATCAATCTGATGCCATTGCCTGCTCCAGAAAATAAGAATCTGGCCAAATTTCCAGGAGGACATCATCTATGGAGGGATGAGTGGGAAATCATGAAGAAAGGCTGTATCAAGAACATTGACTATGAGAAGATGAAACTCCAAAGTGGAGTGATGAAGAAGATACTGGCCAGAATGGGAAGCAGTTGCTAAGGGGAGGAAATCTAATCAATGTTTCGATGCCTGTGTAAGTCTTCGATAGGATGTCAGCAATTGAAAGGATGAGTCATCTCTTCTCCTTTGCTCCTATTTTGATCGAGCCAGCTGTCAATAAGCCTCCTATTGAAAGGTTCATTGCTGTGACTGCCTTCGGTTTGGCTTCATGCATCCTTGGGTTCTCGAACATGTCGAAGCCATTCAACCCGATTCTTGGAGAGACCTTCGAAGGACTAATCGACAACTGTCCTGTTTATGGAGAGCAAGTTTGCCATCACCCTCCCATTACTGCAATGTTCTTCCATGGAAGAGGATACTATGGCCATTTTTTAAGGGAACCAAAGGTTAGTATGGGATTTAACTGCGTTCGAGGAGGCCTCGATGGGTGGACTAGCATTGCTTTCGGAGATGACTTTTCCAAGAACATCGTTAAATTCAATCATTCTATCTCTTTAATCGAAGGTATCATGTTTGGAGATAGGACTCTTGCATTCGAAACGCCTCAAAGATTTATTGATGAAGAAAATAGGCTATTCCTGGAAATAACTCACGGAAAAGGGAAGAACAAACGAAATGAAATGGCAAAATACAACGACTATCTACATGGAACAGTGTTGAAGGTATCTGAAGATTACGACTTTTCCTCTCAGTAAGCTCCTACTAAAGAATAAATATTGCATCAAATAGGAGAAGTTGAAGGAAGGTGGACTCAACAGATATTCTACAATGAGGAAGTAATATTCAATATTGATGAACAACCACCTTGCAAAGTTGAGGAATGTAAAGATACCCTTGAGTCACACTCAAACAAAAGGAGAGACCTAATCCTGAGAAAATAGGAGAACTGGTAAGAAGCCCAGTAAGTCAAGGAATAAATGGAATAAGCCCAACGAAAAGATGCTAAGCTCAGAGGAAAACACTGATATTCCCAAATTAACTGAAGATAAATAATCATTAAATCGAATTATGGCCTATTTTATCGAATATCTTTCTGCATTCCTCATAGGTGAAGAAGTTCATGGCATTGACTATCACTGACCTAATGGCAACAGTGGAAAACCCTCGATACCCATGTTTTATTAGTTCCTGGAATGCTTACCTGTATGTTCGTCCACTCTGAACTTTGGTCTTGATGACATCAAATGGGTAGCAGAAGAACCAGTATGTGAGCCCAGCAGTGCCTCCTGCAGTCATGAACTAGAGTGTGCCTGCCTTTTATCTTTGGTTCGATGTCATTGATCTGATCACTGCCTCATATGATGAGTAGTAGAAGGCTGTTCCGAAGGATTCCTTGGCAATGGTGGCTGTCAGTCCTTGCATTATGTTCTTGGTTCCATGGGTGCGTATCTCTTCGAACAGCAGCCCGATTGCACTGCTGTGTGCCTATGGTCTGAGTTGTCTGATGATTTGGCATACTCAACTGGGCAGTATATCAGGGAAGTGACTACTCCCACAACCATTCCTGCTATGGATATGTCCGTTATTGTTAGCTTCGATGTCATGTTCGAGTAACTTTCATCCTGCTTGTTCACTCCCTTCAGACTAAGGATTGCCCTCTTCGAACTCTCATACACTAGGAACTCCAAGGCTATGATTGGTCCGAAACTAACAAATAGGGAAGATGACCCCAGGTAGTACCCCCTGAACCCATGCTGTTGGTAGATGGACTTAATGGTATCGATTATCTTCATTTTGTGAGTGGATGTCTGGTACTTCACCTTGACTATATCTAAGGGTTGTCCGGACAGGATCTGTGCCCACCCTGCAACCAGTCCGCATACAAAATCCTTGAGCTCCATTAATAATTAATTGAATATCCTTCAATATTCCTCAATAAAGTAATTATAGATTACTAATGATCAACAATCTGCAGTACAGCACATTGGAGTCCAGCACAGCCAGGAAGAAGCATGCTGTCTTGAACACAGAGCAGAGGTTCTGGAAGAAGTTCATCACTGAGCCATTCAAGAGTTACCAGTCTCCTATCTCCTGCCTGGCCTCCAACCATAATGATCGGAACCTGATGGCCATTGGACATGGCATTGAACTCTCTCTGATCAACCCAGCCACCAAACAGTCAGTAAGAGAGATGAGTAGTTTCACCAATATTGTGTCTGCAGTGTGTTTGAGGAAGGACGGAGCAGTGATGGCTGTGGCTGATGAATCTGGGTGCATCCAAGTCCTTGATACCAAGGAGAAATTCTCCCTCCGAACATTCAAGAACCATAAGAAGAAGGTCAATGCTGTTGAATTTGGGAGTCCTAACCAGCTATACTCGGCAGGGGAGGACATGGTGCTGAGGGTGTTCGATATAGCCATCGGTGATGTGACATTCTCCTATAAGGTGCCCATGAAGACTATGTGACATCCTTAAGGACCCTCACTGACAGCACAGTGCTGACTGGAGGCTATGACAAGGTAGTCAGACTGTTTGATATCAGAGCAGGGGAGAACCCCCAACTCACCTTCTAGCATCAGGAACCCGTTGAGTCACTGGACAAATTCTCAACCAATATGAGTTTCGCAGTCTGTGGAGGCAAGAAGATATCGCTCTGGGATGTCAGGTCGAGTACCAAGTCCATCATAGAGACATATGGCAGCAAGAAACTAGTATCATCCATCAATGTGGTATCCAACAACTCCAGGATAGTCACAGGAGGGTATGACTGCCACTTCAAAGTATATAGGGCAGACAACCTGGAAGTCACCTACCAGGAAAAACTCAATGAACCCATCACTCACATGGCTGTCACCGAAGACCAAAAGAACATACTCATCGGGCATGCCAATGGCAGCCTCTCAATCAAAGGACACAATAAGTCCATAGAGGAAATGAGGAAAGAAACACAGCAAACAAACACAGAAGCAGAGTCAGACGAATCAGAAAAAGAAGTAGAAGACGAAATCATGCTATGGATGAAGAACAACGAACAGAAGAAAGATGCACTCAATGACAAATTCTTCTATCGAGGAGTTTATGGGAAGACAGAGTCCTTCGATATCAAATTCGAGAGGACAAGGGTCAAGAGACTCTCCAAGTATGACAAGCTGATGAAGAAATTCCAGTATAAAGAGTAATTGTTGAGTAATACAGAGCATTCATGGACTCACTGGTCAGAAACTATGCAATATTCGAGTCAGTGGTGGATGAACTCATCCAGAGAGGCATCCTCGATAGGATGCTGAAGGCACTGAAACCAACTGAGCTCTAAACAGTCCTTGAAGTCCTAGGAAAAGAGATCCACAACTCGAATAAGGCAAAGACTAGTCTTTATCTCCTCAACAAGATTGAAAGTACATATAGGTTCATGTAGAGCTCCATAATAAGGCCAGTGTACAGTGGAATGACTTGTACTCTCATCTTGAAAACGAGAGACGTATTAATGAAACCCTTTGGGAACTCGATGGCATGCTCGAGCTCATCGAAGGAATTAATTGATTATTTACTCAGTATTAATATCAAAATCATATTTATTCATTCTTCTTTGGTTGCACCTTACGAATAACGATGTCCTATCCTCCTCCGAATGAGTAGTTGCATGCCTGGTTGACTTCTTCAGTTTCTTCAAGACTGTGCATCTGTCTAAAGTAGTTCTCTGTTCTCTTGCAATGCAGGTTATTAGGAGCTAAGACTGTGTTTTCAGGATTGATAAAGCTCATTCGATGCGAGTCCAGCTGACTCTTCCTTGGAGAATCAAAAATGCTCTTCCTTGGTGAGTCGAATCTGCTCCATTTTGATATTTTGCTGTCAATTCCTATATCTGGGAAGCTACTTGAATCTCGACAGTCTGACTTCAATGTGCTCTTTCTCCCTAACGGCAGCTGGAACACCTGGAATATTTCTTCCAATTTGATTCTCTTCTCTGGTTTATAATGAAGGGTGCTACTTAATAGCTCTGTAACTTCTTTGCTAAATGTCAGTCTGACTCCTATGCTTTTGAGTGTGAATTATTGGTCCTTGAAATTGAGTATGACTGTTTCATTCCTCAATCGATGGCTGCTCAGCAAAATGTCCAGCAGTAGTGACCCCATGTTCCAGACTATCATTTGATCGTACTCCTCAATTTCGAATGTGTTCCTTTGGTATGCTTCAGGTGGTCTGTACTCTCTCTTGACTGTGAAATCATTGACGAATTCTTCTTCCTTCGTGACTTTGAAGTCGAATACAAAGCTCCTGATCTTCCAACTGTTTCCTACCTTGACAAAGTGCTCTGGCCTTAGGTTCTGGTGCCATCTTTCATTTTAATAGAAGGAATGGACACATGTGACTACCTGTTTGAAGATTTCTATGGCTTCTTCTTCCTGGATTACCTTCCTCCTCAAATATTGCTCAAGGGTCGATTCGTAAGCATCAGTGGTGAACACAATGGTATCCGAATTCGGGTAGGACACTTCAGTTGCCAAGAAGTACTCGGGATGCAGCATCTACCGAGTGCTAGACAGGATGTCAGCAGTGAACTCGATCGACTAGATCACATTCAATTTGGTAGCAGCAGGAACCGATATGCGACGGATAAAGCACTCTCTACCCTTATTACGGGTTCGGTAGAGAGAAGACACCTAATCCGAAGTAAT
>JALQPE010001630.1:0-14785 GCA_030407315.1 Asparagopsis taxiformis | reverse complement strand
GAAAACACTGCCTGACCTTTAGTTTGTTTTCCCTAGCGTTTTTTGCCTACTTTTTTAGGCAATGAAAAATAGTAGGTCACCGAAGGTAGGCCCAAGCTCAGTGATACATTTAAAGGATTAAAAAACTACAAAAATGAGTGAAAAATAATCGCTAGAATTGATTATTCCGCTGAAATCTGCATCCCAAAATAATACTTATTAGAAGAATAATTTTAGTTGATATCGACCAACCCACTTCGGATGTCACGCTGCTAGCAGCTCAACTATCTCCCATTTTCTCTGATGCCATCCAGCAGCTCCTGCAACTCTTTTACAATTTCTGGCTGCTCATCATATAAATTGTTGGTCTCACCAATATCTTCTTTCATATTGTATAGCTGTCCCGCTGGTTCACCTTCCTCAGGTGTAATGGTATGCGGCTGGGAAAAACCTCCTGAGCCTCGCTTCTCTATGAGTTTCCAGTCTCCTTTGCGGATGGCGAAAAAATTTCTAGAGGAGTGATGAACGATGGCGGCTTGATCAGGGACGGTATCCGTTTTACCCAGTAAAACAGGCAACAAATTATGGCTGTCAGGTCCTTCCTTTTCGTTCAACTTCACACCTACGATAGCTGCTACAGTAGCCATAAAGTGAGTTAGGGTAGTAGTAGCGGCGGAGGTGGTTCCCGCTGAGATATGACCCGGCCATTTTGCGATATAGGGAATTCGATGACCGCCATCCCAGGCATCCGCCTTCATTCCTTTAAGGTTGGCGGCAGATCTATGAGCATATTCTTCGATGAGTGCGGGTGTCCAGAACGGGCCATTGTCACTGGTGAAGATAACCAAGGTGTTTTCAGCAAAACCCTTATCAGCCAATGCCTGCATCACTGCCCCGACCTGATCATCTACCATCTTAACAAAATCGCCATAAGTTCCAGCTCCTGCCGCATCCTTGTAGTCAGCAGTGGGAACCCAAGGGGTATGTGGGGCAGCAAGCGGAAGGTATAGAAGAAAGGTTGTTCCTCTGTTTGCCGTTCAATGAAGGACACGGCTTTGTTCTTGAAGGTTGGGAGCACTTGATCCATCTCAAATTCTGGGGCAATCCGTCCGGCTCGCCAAAGGCTTCTGTATAGCCTGTTTCTAAATCATTACCAGGGGTATAGTCTGAAGGAATAGATACTAGCGAATCGTTTTCCAGGTAGCAGTAAGGATCCATGTCCAGGGAAGCGGGGAGGATGTAGGAATAATCGAAGCCGTGCTGTAAAGGGCCATCCGTTGGCTTGCGACTAAAATCGATTAAATCAGGGTTCATTTCACTGACAATACCTAGATCATTGATGTGCGTACCCTCTTGCTGGGCAAGGTCATCAACTCCTTCCTTGAGCACCCAATCCAATCCCAAATGCCATTTACCTACCACCGCAGTCTGATACCCCTTTCTCTTCAAGAGTGATGCTACCGTAGTTCGATTCTGGTCGATCAAAGCTCGACCATAGCCGCGTAGTACCCCTCTGGGCAAGCGGCTTCGCCAGCAATATCTGCCCGTAAGTATGCCATATCGTGTAGGGGTACAAACAGAAGAAGGAGAATGAGCATCTGTAAAACGCATACCGGCCGAGGCCAGGGCATCGATATGGGTAGTCTGAATTTTGGAGGCGGGATTATTGGCGGATACATCTCCGTAACCTAGATCATCAGCTAAAATGTAGACGATATTTGGAAGGGCAGGTGATTCCGTTTTAGTGTCCGATTCTTTTTCCTGTTGACAGGATATGAAAAGGAAGGCAATACAGAGAAGGAGGTTGAAGATTCTCACGATACTCAATTTATGGATGTAGAAGAAGTATTTAGTGCCAGTTATTCTTTTTCAAGCGCTGCCTTGCCAAATTTGGGATTATATTTCCCTCTTTCTTTAAATCCAGGGAATTCTCTCATGCCAGCAAATCTGGGGTAGCTTTCGAAAATTTCGCCATAGCCCATTACCCTCGGATCTCCTTGTTGATGCAGGGCCTTGAAAAGTTGCTTTCGAAGTTCCACCTTTTTGGAGTGAAATACAGAGTACTGAGATAGATCTTGGATGCAAGCCGGATCATCCTGGATATAGTATAGCTGTTCCTTTGGCCTTTTACCAACCGCTAGTTCATAGAAAAAGGCAGTTCTTTGGCTTGATCTATGATAAATGATTTAGTAGGAGAATTATCGATATCATGGAACCCCCCTTGCATGGATTTAAACCCTTGCGGGCTGGAATGGTCTTCCGGAAATTCAATGGCGGGATTTCCTGCGGGCCAACGGGTAGAATCAAAATTATGGATATATAGAAATTTTGCAGTCCGAATAGCTCTTGCTGGATAGCCAAAATTATCTGGGCGGGCATGTGTGTGACGTTCGCGACCTGTCAGTACAAATTCTCTAGGATTAATATTTATGTCAGGAGACTGGATCGTAAGTAGGGACTCTAAATTCCGTCCACTGATACCGGTTAATAGCGGAGAATCCGTCAGCTCTAGTAAGGTAGGTGCTAAGTCAATTAAGCTGACCAGCTGTTGCCTTTCAATATCCTTTGCAATTCCAGGCCCTGCAACGATTAATGGGACGTGAGTGCCGTATTCCTGTAGATTCGCCTTGGCATAAGGAAAGGCCATCCCATTATCGGCAGTAATGATCACAATGGTATTATCCAGTTCTCCCTTTTCTTCTAACAAGTCGAGCATTTTGCCTAGGTGACTATCAAACCATTCAATTTCCAAGCAGTAATCAAGTACGTCGCTTCGGATCAGGCTGTCTCCAGGAAGGAACTGCGGGACTTCAGCTGCATGAATACTTTTTCCCGCCCTTTGTCCCGAGCCTTCTTCGAATACTCGATGAGGTTCGTGGCAACCATACCAGAAGAAAAATGGAGCATCTGCTTTGCGCTGAGTGAGAAAGGCTTCGAAATTGGCAGCATAGTTTCGTTTATTGATGCCAGTATACGGCACGCTATCGTAGGTGATCTCGTTGTAGGCGGGACCCACTGGATTTTCTTTCCAGCCTGCATCTTTCCAGTTTCCAGGACCCCAGGGTTTTCCTGTGTAGCCTAATTGATAGCCGTTTTCTGCTAGGCGTTGTGTGAAGACGGGAATTTTTTGGGAAATAACTACTGTGTGTTCCGGCCTCTTCTAATTGCCAGATGTTTAGCCCCGTGAGAATAGCCGCTCTGGAAGGGCTACATTGCGGTGCGGCACAGAAGGCATTGGTGAATCGTACACCTCTTTTGGCTACGCTGTCAGTAGCAGGAGTCAATAACTCTTTAGCTCCATAGACACCTGCATATGGGTAAGACTGGTCGTCAGAAATAGCCAATAGGATATTAGGCTTCTTCTTTTTAGGTGCTGTGGGTTTTTCTTGGCAGGAAGAGAAGAGAAAAGCCATGAAGAGAGCAAATAGTAGGAAAGGGGGTAAGCTATATTTTGTCATGATAAGGTTGTTAGTTGTTCTACGCCATGAAAAGGGTTATTCCCAGGATTCCTGAAGAATAGATTGCATGAGGGCGTCCTCTGCATCAGTGTCACCGGTCTCGGATCGAAGCGATAAGAGCGCCGTTTTTCATTTCTTCAATTACGGTCTGATATTTGGCCATTCCATAAGCGTTTCGTACCTCTTCGGGATCTTCTTGAAGGTCATAGAATTCCCAGGCAGGAGGGGTAGCTTCAGTATGTGCCCCTGGCTTAGCTAAGGGTTGACCATAGAAGAAGGCAAGTTTGTATCGATCATTGCGAATGCCAAAGTGGGCTGGTCGATTGGTCTGATGTAGCCAGTAACGATAGTACATTTGCTTTCGCCAATCTTGAGGGGTTTGTCCTTTCAAGTTGTCGCGGAAACTTCTGCCCTGAAAGGAGGAAGGGAGATTGGTTCGGGCATAGTCGGCCAAGAGAGATGGGAAATCGAGGTTCAGGATCATATCTGTGTTGCGACCGCCTGCGGCAATCTCTTTGGGGTAGCGAATGACAAAAGGCATTCGCAGTGCTTGCTCATAGATCATACGTTTATCAAAAAAGCCATGCTCACCCAAGAAAAAACCTTGATCTGCCGTATAGATGACGACGGTGTTCTCCGCTAGCCCTTCTTGTTCTAAATATCCAGAATCTTGCCAATGTTATCATCGATGGCAGCTCCAGAGCGAATAAAATCCTTGATGTATTTCTGATAGATCTTTTTCCGGGCGGCTAAACTATCCAAACCTTCCAATGAAAAGGGCAGACCTGGATAGGTTGCTTTTTTACCCGCTTTCACTTTCTCCGTATCACGAACCCAACGCTCACCTAAGCGCCATAGTTGCTGTCCATCGAAAGAGCGGCCACTGTAGGAAGGGCCGAAGTCATAGAGCGAGGAGGGTTCAGGTAGTTCTACCTCAGCCAAAAGCGATTGGTGCCGGGCGGGATAATCGAAGGGCTCGTGCGTGGCTTTGAAGTGAGTCATCAGAAAAAAAGGTTTTTCTTCTGATCTCTGCTGAAGCCAATCAATGGAGAGATCTCCAATCACGTCGGATGAGAAACCTTCGTATGTTTTTCCTCCCTCTTCCCAGTTAGCTGATGTCTTTAAGATCGGGTTGTGATAACGGCCTTGACCAGGTAGTACATTAAAATGGTCAAACCCACTGGGCTGCTTTTTTAAGTGCCACTTTCCAATAATAGCCGTCTGATAACCATTGGATTGTAGCATTTTAGCAATATTCATACTATCAGGCTCCAAAGCTTCGGAAAGGGTATAAAACACCATTTTGATGACTATATTGTCCGGTCATGATACTAGCCCTGCTAGGAGTGCAGATGGAGTTGGTGCAAAAGACATTATCCAAGATCATACCTTCTGCGGCCAATTGTTGGATATAATCGTTTTTCACGTAGTCTGCTATGATCCCACCGTAGATTCCCCAGGCTTGAGAGGTATGGTCATCCGACATAATAAAGATGATATTGGGGCGCGTGCTTGCAGAATCAGTAGGTGTTTGGCAGCCATATGAGAAGAATAGCAGCAGGACAAAAACTGCTTGCAGCAGATATTTGATCATCGAAACTTGTGTTTTGTTGGTCTTTCTATAATAGCAAATTACAACTTTGTTCCCTACTTGAGGATACTAAAAACTATTTTTATTAAACGTTCTTTTCTACATCCACAAAATGAAGACCATATGCGTCGATGTCAGTTGTCCTACCTTGGAGTTAGTATTTTGCTAAGCATATTTTGGCTCAGCTGTTCAGAGCAGACAGCATCCTCCCCAAATATTATACTAATCATAGCGGATGATTTGGGCTACCAAGGTATTGGTTGTTTTGGTAATGATAGCCTCCAAACACCACATCTAGATGCTTTGGCCAGAGAGGGACTGATATTTACAGATTTCCATTCAAACGGTTCAGTTTGTACGCCAACTCGGGCAGCTTTGCTGACAGGTAATTATCAGCAGCGAGCTGGGCTAGAAGGAGTGATTTATGTGAAGGGAGATACTCGACAATTGGGCTTAGGAGCCAGTACTAAAACCATGGCTGAAGCGCTTCGAAAAGGCGGCTACCGCACAGGCATCATGGGAAAGTGGCATTTGGGCTATTTACCTGAATACAATCCAATTCATCATGGGTTTGAAGAATTCTACGGCTATGTAAGTGGGAATATTGATTTTCATTCTCATTATGACAATGCCGGAATTTATGATTGGTACCATAACCTGGATTCTATTTATGAAGAAGGTTATGTGACGGATCTGATCACTGATCATGCCATTGATTTTATTGAGCGTCATCAGGATGAATCTTTCTTTTTGTACGTCCCGCACGAAGCCCCACACGTGCCATTTCAGGGCAGGAATGATCCGGCCTACCGTTTTGCTGACAATGAATTCAGTTACTATGGTCCCGTGGAAGATCGAGAAAGAGCTTACCGGGAAATGGGGAGGTGATGGATGAAGGTATAGGCCGCTTGGTAGAGAAAGTGAGAACCTTAGGACTCGAAGAAAATACATTGATTGTGTTTATGAGTGATAATGGTGCAGAACGTTTCGGGCATAATGGTGAGCTGAACGGAGATAAGGGGGATTTATTGGAAGGCGGTCATCGGGTTCCGGCTATTGCCTACTGGAAAAACAAAATAAAGGCGGGCACAACCCATGAAACAGCAATGAGTTTTGATTGGATGCCCACTTTCATCGCATTGGCTAATTTGGAAACAGAAAAGGAAGGTTTTGATGGCCTGGATCTCACGAATTTACTGCTGCATGGACAAGCATTACCTGAACGAAACTTGTTTTGGCGGTATCGCAAGCAAAAGGCAGCTAGGAGCGGGGATTGGAAGCTCTGGCTACACGAACAAGACACCCTGCTATTCAATCTGCAATATGACTTGGGGAACACCAGAACCAAGCCTCGCGGCAGCCGTTGATCTGAAAGAGTTATTGGGCAAGTATCAAGAATGGGAGGAAGAGATTGATGGCTATTCACAAAAGACCAGGTAATTGAAGAATACCATCCTGCAATAAGAAAAAACTGCCCGGATAGCTGGTATCAGTACCCGAGCAGTCGATTCAAATTTAACTTATCTATTTAATAATCATCTTCTTAATCCATCGCCCTTTGGCGTCTGTAATTGAAGGAAGTAAATGCCAGGACTTAGGTTGTTCACTTCGAGCAATTCAATTTGATCTTGAGAAATTCTCTTCCAGATCACCTGTCCAAGGGCATCCATCAATATCAGTTGAGCTTTCGAACCTTCTGTTCGCTCCAGGGTGATTTGATCATAGGCAGGGTTGGGGTAAATGGAAAAATCTACCGCTTTTGTACTTAAATCATCCGTATTAGTTTGAAGATTGTCACAGCTAATCGTCAGGGTTTCATCTTCACTTAGTTCAATAAAGTCTTCTACCGTTAATCCGCCGCAGATATAAGTGATTTTGTATTTGCCTTTAAAGGCTCTAGTCTCAGCAAGCCCATTAACATCAGTTACGCAGTGGTATCTGTCCACCACTGATTAAAGACGAGATCGATGAAGGTGTCACCTGCAGGCGTTTGCGACCAGTCTTCGCGGAAAAGGTTGGTACCTGGGTTTCTCCAGGTGGCCACATCCCAAAAGTTCCAAAATAGAAACCCATTCATGCTTTCATGACTAAAGGTGGCTGTAAGGAAGTCGCCTAAGTATTTGCACCTAATTCCTCTGATACAATAGGTGGCATATCAAACTCTGTGATTTTAGCTTTCAGGCCAAAACTATCGTAGAAGTCATCAAGCGTAGCCAGTACAGAGGGAATACCATTGGGGAATCCACCGATATGACCCTGAAAACCAATGCCATCTACCGGAGCTTCGGCATCCAGTAATTCTTGAATTCTGGATTTAAGATGTCATATTGCCTCCACCTGTGTTATTGAGCGAAAGCGTTACGTAATCGTTGAGATATAATTCTGTTTCTGGAGATATTTCTCGAACTCGCTTGAAAATATCTGCATATAACTCCCGGCCCGTTGTATTGCCCGGCACACCCGAAAAGGTGGATTTCTAGGCTTGTATTGGTCACAATCTCATTTAGCACATCCCATTCTGGAATATTCCCCTTCAAGCCAGGATAGTTTAATATTCTTGTAGACGTCCATCGATTCGATTCCAGATGTAGTCTGCATCATTTGCATTGGTTTGGATATCATCCGGAAGGTTTTGAAATCCAGGCCAAACTAGGGTATGACCCCTGATTTGAATATCTTGTTCTCGAAGCCAACTAACCGCATTGACTAGCTCGGCATTAGAGACGAACCATTCTTCTTCCCAACCATCCCATTTAAGGTCATTTTCAAAAACCACCCAATTGAACCCATGTCCCTTGCCATCTAGGTTTCGAATTTTATTTTCATAAAAAGCATTTTGGTTGTTGTTGCCAGCAATGCGGGCGGCGGTAATCGCTGAACCAAAGGCAAATTCATGTTGCATCATCTCGATTTCAAAGAAAGCATCCGGAATCGGATCCCCCTCCATATTAGTGGCTTTGATGTTAAATTCGCCTTACGGAATTGCTCTATTCTTGCGGCGGCTTCGGCTCGCCAAGGAGCATCTGCTTGATGCCCATCGTACAATTCATTGTTGAAATCAGAAGGGAGTTGGTCCAGGCTTACTTGTTGGCCAAAGTTCAATGCCGTAAATCCACCGATTTGAAGTACCTGTTGTTGGGTAGCTAGATGAAAGCCAAACGCCAGGCCATTAACTCCATAACTCCCACCTAGGGCTTCAAATGGAACGAAATACTGGACCAATTTTCAGTTGCATTGACATCTACATAGGTTTCTTTACTAAAATTAGTAGCATGTTCAATAAATAACTTTGCCGTTCCTGTGCCACCAATTGATCGAATCCAGAAAACCAACAAGACCTTATCACCTTGTTGAATACTAATGTTATTATTGATTTTCCATCCACTATCCCAGGGGTTATTCCCCTGATTATTGATCGTCATTTGAGACAATTGAGAAAATGGTTGTCCATCGACTTGTTCATTGAGTCGACTCCCTCCCCAATTAGATATACCACTGTAGACAGCTTCTTCATTGTCTGCAAAGACCCAGTCCCCCGTTAGGCAGATATAGGTGGTACTTAGACTGGATTGGAGATCTGTATGATAGGCGTCTTGTGCTTGCAACTGCCAACCAAAGCATAACAATAAGAGTAGAGCGTAAGAATATTTCATGTTTACACAAATTATTGGAAGGAGAAATAAAGAAGTGTTTTTTTACAAAAAAAATAAAGAGGGGAGAAAGGAAACTCTGTAGAAGATCCTTCCTTTCTCCGGTATTTGATGTAGAACCCACAAGATGCCTTGTACGGTTTAAGGCGAAGATGACTTAATCCGTCTTATCAAGGTTCTACTATTTATTTTTTGGCAATTCGCACTGCTTTAGTGGCTTGGCCATTGATGTTAACCTGCATAAAGTAAAGCCCAGCCTGAAGCTGTTGTACATTCAACTCCTCAAAGACTTGGCCCGCAGCTTGCAAACCCAGGTTTTCTTGGTAAACAGTAGCACCCAAGGCATTGTACAATTTCACGCTTACTTGACTGGCTTCTACCAAGTCAAAACGAAGTCCCAAGGTATGATGTACTGGATTTGGGAAGATCGCCAGTGATTCAAGTTCAGGGATCTCATTTACATGGGTCATCAACTCTTGTCCAAAGGATATCCAATCTATGCTAAGCGCACCATTGAACCCTCCGACACCTGGATCAATAAGAATGTAGATCGGATACACGTTGTCCATCTACTGGGCAAGGACCCGAAGAACAAGGCGTGCCACCAAACCCGCCATCGGTATAGGTATTGCTGTAATTGTATTTCATAGATCGAATACTCAGTGCTGAGGGTTTGCTGTACAGATGGGTTGGAAGTTACAAAACCATTGTTATCCTGTAGATCAATTCTGAGTACGGTGCCTTCAACTGAGGATTTGGTGCGGATGTATAGAAGATTATTACTACCAACTACATCGATTGCCAGACTGTCATTTGTAGCCAGGTCAGTGCGCCATACACTATCGGTGAGAACTGTCCACTAGAGCCATCTCCTTGAATCACCCATTCCCCATTGGCAATACTGCTCGTTAAACCTGTCATATCTGAGATATTGCTAAGGTCGTCGACATTGTAATCGTCGCTATAGTTAACGATGCCCGTAGGACTATCGTCGATAGGTTGTCCAAAAGAAATCCAATCTATATTGATCGTTCCATTATATGCACCAGTTCCTGGGTTGATAAATAGCTGTAAAGTATTAACTCTTTCTCCATCTACAGCACAAGGGCCTTCGCTACAAGGAGTACCTCCAAAACCACCGTCAATATAAGTATTGGCGTAATCAAATTCTAAGATGGTATACTCCGTTCCAACTGTTCTTTCCACTGACGGATTGGACGTAACAAAGCTTCCTCATCTTGTAGATCCAGACGCAGTACGGTACCATCTATGGATGCCTTTGCCTTTACATAAATCTTATCTCCGCTACCGACAACGCTCGCCAAAATACTTGTCCCATTGACTTGATCATGGATATCATAGACCAAGGGGGCATACTGTCCTGATGTACCGTCTCCCGTTACGATCCAGTCACTATCCTCAATGCTGCTAACCAAACCTCCGATATCGGAAATGAAGAGGGGTCATTATTGTCAAAGTTGTCGACATAGTTTGGTATACCCACTGGACCTTCATCCGCACCCAAGGCAGCACCAAAGGATAGGAAATCAATCACGATTTCTCCACTGAATTCACCGTCTACAGGGTTCGGATAAAGTAAAACGGTACTAATGGCTGTACCATCCACGTTACAAGGGCCATTCTCACAAGCGGTTCCCCCATATCCTCCATCTATATACTGATTGGAGAAGTCAAAAACGTAGGTTTGAAACTCAGAAGTCAAGGTTTTGGTCAAAGAGGGCTGGGAAGTAATGAAGTTAAGTGTATCGATCAGGTCTACTCGTAAGGGAACACCCTCTACGGTGGATTTGGCGCGAATGTATAGAGGTTATTGCCCGTTACATCGAGAACAATGCTTTCACCCGTAGATTGAATCATTTAGGCCGTAGGCGAGCGCCGAAAAAGGAGAGGCTGTACCGTCTCCGGTTATGGTCCAATCAGATCCTTCCTCAGTACTAACTAGACCAAAGGCATCAGAAACAGAATTGGTCATATTGTCATTGAAGTGGTCACCATATACAATTTCACCCGGAGGAGCTGGCGGGTCCAGTGATTTTCCAAAAGAAATATAGTCTATACTTAACCGTACCTAAGAATTCTCCAACGCCTGGCTCAATAAACATGACGATATCTGCAATCCGGGTGGGATCAACTGGGCAGGGAGCGGTACTTTCCGTACAAGGAGTACCACCAAAACCTAGATCCTTTAGTACACCGGTATAATCATATTCAAATACCTTGTATTCTGTATCTAAGATCTTGGTTACCGATCCTTTCCGTAGTTACGAATCCATCGATATCCTGTAAATCTAGTCGAGTGCTGTTCCTTCGACAGATGATTTAGCCTTGATATACAATTTGTTATTCTCCGATACATCGATATCAATGGTATCCAATGTACTAGGGTTTCTAAAGATATAGGTTAGTGGGTCCCACATCGCAATCGTTCCATCACCTGTAATATTGACTTCGGAATTATCCGTATCTACATCAACAGTATAGCCTTGCCCAATAAAGGTGAAGGCATTGATAGAGCTGTCTTGTTCAAAATGATCCTGGAAAATATCAGAGACAATTACGGCATCTGGCTCCTCTCCAAAAGCGATGTAGTCAATTACTATTGAGCCGCCAAACCCACCTGCACCAGGATTAATAAAGAAGATCAATTGCTCGATCATCGTTCCATCCACATTACAAGGGCCCGTACTACAGCTCGTACCGCCATATCCTCCATCAGTAAAGTTATTGGTGAAATCAAATTCTAGCACCATAAACTCTGTCGTTAGGGTTTTGGTCAAACTAGCCTGTGAGGTAGCAAAACCACCTGTATCTTGCAGGTCCATGCGAAGTTGAGTACCCACATTGCTCGCTTTGGCGCGGATGTAGATTTTATTGGTAGAAGTGGCATCTACTACAGTGGCCGTGCCTGCTGCCGGGTCGTGTGGTTTGTATACAAATACATCCCAAGGACCAGCACTTCCATCTCCTGTGATTGTCCATTCAGAATCAGCCTCACCAAAGGAGTAGGCTGCCGCTCCATCTAAGAAAGCAGGGTCATCATTGTCAAACTGGTCGACGTAGGTTTGGCCAAAGGCTGGGGCCATGCCAAGGACTAAACAAAAGCAAAAAATAGGGTGTAGGAATCTTTTCATATTCGTTTGTTTAAAATGATATTCCACAAAATGTTGAAGTAGTCGTGATTGTGAATTTCAATGCAGAATGATTAATGGTATGGAACAAAAATTGATTCTAAAAAACCCGACGCGAGATATCCGAAGTTTCCGTGTTTTTGTTGGTGAAAAAACCAACAAGCGAGGAGAGCGGCTTCGGATATATGCCACGCTGCTTTTAACTTAATTGGGTTCCAGTGTATTATTATCCATTATCCATTATCCATTATCCATTATCCATTATCCATTATCCATTATCCATTATCCATTATCCATTATCTAGAGTATTTCCACAAATTTGATGTTGTCTACATTAACTTCCAGGGTAAATTGGAATCTTCACATTGTTAAGGTGAATCTTACGGTTTTGATCTTGGCGGGATCTATTAGTATATCATTTAGGTCTTTAAACCTATTTAGGGGTAAACTAATGTGCTTCCAACCATTGCCCGAGACCTTAATCTGATGGGTGAAATCATTCCTGGATCCATCCTTTCCAACATTACAATCAAGACATGGGTATGGTCCCGTCCATTACTATGCACGTCCATCTCAAAAAGAGTATTGTTATTTGAGGTCGTAATCTCGAAGGTTTCAAAAACATCTGTATCCCAGGTGTGGTTTTCGGCTCCTCCAATCCAGCCAATTCCAAGTTCATCTCGACCGCTAAGCTTGAGGTAATTCCCATCTAAAGGGCTAGGGTTCGAATTTTGAACGGCTGTATTTCCATTCTGATCTACACTACCAACAAAGATCCACTTGTTGGTCTCGGCCCGTAACCATTTCCATCAAAGTCATTTTACCAAAATGGTATTGGTGGAGAAGAATTGAATCGGAGATAGAGCAACTCCACCGTTCGCAACCACCGTGATATTTCCTTTTTGTACACCTTCCGGAACAATTACTTCTATTGAATCCTCTGAAGGCTTACTACATTTGCCTGGATACTGTCGTAGAAATAGACGGATACAGGATCAAAGAAATTCTCACCATAGATCTTTACCATTTGTCCAACATCGGCTGATTCGGGCGTGAAGCCGAAGATCTCAGGCGGATCCAGAGTGACTCGGAATTCCGTAGTTACGATCCCCCCTTCGGTTTCGAGAGAGACAATATGCTCACCTAAGGGAATGTTCTCTGGTATTCTAAATAGTAATGCATTATCAGAATTGTAGGCCGTATTGAAATTGATCACTTGATCACTGAATTTCATTTTCTAAGATATTCCCCATGTTCACGCCTTCGAATGTTACCAAGGTACCGGCCGGTCCGAATGAGGGCGTAACGCTGATCAATTCTGGGGAGGGTACTTCCTCGCAACTGGACAGCAAGATGCCCACAAAAGCCAATAGAAATAGATGCTTAAATCTCATCAAAACATTATTTAGCGACATCAATAGCCTGGGTTTTGCGTTAGTTTTGGATTAATTTTTAGCTCGGCACTAGGTATAGGGAATAGTACATGATGATCTTGTATGTTCTTGCCATGAAGGGTCAGCGTCTCAACAGCTTTGCCCGACCGTACGAGGTCAAACCATCGCTGATTTTCAAAAGCAAATCGACTCGACGTTCCTGCAGCATGATTTCGCGATCAATTCTATCCAATTGTCCAAGCCTGCCCGCTGCCGTACTTGGTTGAAATATAGGAGTGCTTCTGGTGAAGAGGTCTCGCCACCCTGAATCTCCATTAAAGCCTCGGCATACATAAGTAGGACATCTGAATACCGGAGGACATGCGCATTGATAGGAGTGCTCATGAAGCAAACATTGCTGGCAGACCCGACCACATACTTCTTTATATTCACCGAACTGGCCGACGCACCTCCCTGCGGATAAGTATAACCCCCGTCTTCGGGGTTGATACTTGGGTAGTAGGTGTTTGGCGTCATGATGGTCACATCCTTTCGGAGATCATCGGTCTCAAAAGCGTCCGAGATAGTCGTGTTTGGGTTATTATTGACGCGGGCTAGTAGGGATATGGGAACCCCAACCATCTCTGTCTTTGGTGATTCCTTCACCCCAAGGAGCGAAAAAAGGCTTGCCTGGAGTTCCCAGTTCCCCCAGGCTCCGCAGCCTGTAAACTGTACTTCAAACAATGACTCCTTATTATTGTCAGCCGTAGCAAGCTCCCAATTACTGGCGTAGTCATCCATCAAGGCGTAGATCCCCAAATCAATCACTGCTTTAGCTCTATCACGCGCTTCTCCAAATTCTCGCCTAGTCAAATGTGCTTTCGCTAGAAGCCCCATCGCTGCTCCCTTTAGTAGCGCGCCCGAGATCTTGCCGGTCCAAACGGTCGGCAAATGGGTGGATGCAAACCTAAGTCTTCTTTAATCAAGGTATAGACTTCATTGATGGAAGCCCTGGGGAATAACAGGTCTTCGTCATAAGAAGGGGGAGTAGTAATTAAAGGGACTGGCCCATAAATCCTGACAAGGTCAAAGTAGGCGATAGCCCTTAAGAAACGCGCTTCTGCCTCAAAGGCATTTTTCTGCGTTTTGCTCGATCTCTGTATTGGCCAGTTTATCCAGAACCACATGGCGTAGGTGACCTGGCGATAATGGATAGCCCAAAATGCGCCGACGGGTGGCGTATCTCCATTAACCGTAAAGTTTCGATGGGAGAGAATTCAGGGTCGGTTCCTCCAGGTTGTCCATTATCCGATGGGACCTCCAACATCATCCATCCCTTTCCTGTCCAATCAACATCTTGCATCGGCGTATAGGCTGCGAGAAGGGCACTATTGATATCCCGAGCGGTTTTGTAAAAATTGTCAGTTGTTAGCTGATCTAGCGGCTCCTTGTCGAGTATCGACTCACAGGACATTAGGAGCAAGGCCGAGATCAATATAGGAGTATATTTTTTCATCATTTATTACACTAAAAGTGAATATTAGAATGTTGCATTGAGTCCAAAAGTATAGGAGCGTGAGGTAGG
>JALQPE010001629.1:0-12078 GCA_030407315.1 Asparagopsis taxiformis | reverse complement strand
CCCAACCCCAACCCCCCAAGATAAATCAATATCCAAAAGGAGAAGAGATCAACTCAATTCAGTCACCATCAAATATCATTCATCAATATCTGTTAATAATGGCTATCACTGCTCATTAATAAAGCTATAAGTTGCCTTCTGATGAGCCTGACGAAACTGCGTGTCAAAAAGTCCAAATACTCAGATACATACAGCAAGAACCCAATCCTGAACTCACTCATCAAGCAGAAACTGGAAGGGGAGATCGAACAGGTCAAAGAAAGCACCAACAAGATCATCCAAAGGAATACCAATGAGTAACTCCCAGATAAGAAATCGAAGTCACAGGAGCATTACCGCAGAATGAAATCACTCTCCTCACTTTCAATGAATAAGATTAGAGAGAGCCTGCAGTTCGATCCTGCTCCTTCATTGAATAAGCCCATAGCCATCAGTTCAGAAGTGACTGCATTCATATCAAATAGACAAAGGGACACTCCTTTAATTGAAGCAGGGAAGCTCAAGAGCGCAATGGAAGCCAGATCCAAACCCAAGGATTTAGAAATAAAGAGTACAGCATCGTTTAATGGTAGTGAGTGCAAGGGATCGATATCAGTACGATAAGGTCAATGAGGAGAGAATGGAGGCACTGCAGAGAGATATCAAAGACACTATAAAGGGAGTGAGTGAAGAGCTATGGATACCTGAGCAACCAGAGATAGCAGAGATGCTGAGTGAGGATACTGGACATGACCAGTACTTGAAGGGACTGGAAGCAGACCTCAAAACAGCAAGGCAGAAGAATCAGGAGTAACATGGGTATGACTCCTTAACTCAGCTGGTGAGCTCTACTCAGTCATTCAAATCCCGAACTATGTCTGTATTGGGTGTTGATGGTGTGCCTGCTGAGGTGCCATATAATCCGAAGAAGTACCATAAGGATGACTATGTGAATTTGGATGAGTTTTTGAGTGAGAGTCTGAGATCTGATAATCTGTCTGGTTTGAGTCCTCCTGAGCACCTGTCTCGGTGTTACTCGATATATATGAGTGCCTGGAAGGAGATGATTCGTCTGACCTATGTTGAGTGCTGGTAGAAGGGCCTCCTGTTGGAGAAGATCTTGTGGTCATTCATTCGTTTACTACGGAGGGTCATTGAGTGCCAACATAGAGTCAACTATCAACAATTCCAGGAGCAGTCCCAGATGCTGAGGGAGACCAGAGCCATGTACTAAGACAGGATGCACAAACTGGAGAACCTAGTCAAGGAGAAGGAGAGGCAGGTAACTGACATGAAGAGAGCATAAACCAAAATAGTACTAGCAGTGATGTCATTCGAGAAAGTCAACCATGAACTAGGAGAAGACCTAGACAGGAGGACAACGCAATACGAAGAAACCAGGCAGCAACTCAACTACATTCAGGGAAAGTATCACAGCCTGCTCAACGAACTAGTCGAAAATTAAATGATACAGAACGATCAGAAGAAATTCTACATCGTCAACAAGTACCATCAACCAGAAATGCTGCTCAATCTCATGGAACAAGGACCACAGCACCTGCAAGGCAACGCCATCTATGAAGAAGAAAAGTCACCAAACAAGAAAAGGAAATTTATAGACATGCCCGAGTCAATGAAAGTGGCCATGCCAAGTGTAGATAAGGCCAAAGAAGAAGAAAGATACGAATATACACGGTATGGCAGAAAGATCAAGAAACTAGACAACGAACTCAATCAGTATTGGCAGAAGAAAGAAGACGATCTAGAAATCAGAGCAGTCATAGAAGGACTCACCAATGCCAAATATCAAGATACAGGAGTGGAAACCAATCATAGATAAAGGAAATTCAGATAAATAGGAATTCAAACTGGGGAAGATGAAGATAAATTCGACTTTGAGGCATTTTTAAAGGAAAAAATTGATGAAGAGCGAGCTCATTGGAAATAAAAGGAATTACAATCTCAAAATCTGTATATTTCCCTACAAGAACTCTACGATGATAGCTATAAACAGATCGAAGCACTCACTCAGAATGTCAGTTCACTGAAGGGAGAGATAGCCACTTTAAAGAAGAACAATGCAGAGTTGAATGAGAGTCTGACGTATCACCTTGGTGACAAATACTCCATTGAACAAAAGCTCAAGGATACAGTTAAATAGTACGAGGGAAAAATAACGGGCCTTAAAGGAAACATATCGGATTTAGAAGAGAAGATTCTTGGATTGAAGAACACTCAGACAGACCTGGAAAAGAAACTGAAGATTGAAAAGGACAACAACGACATTTTGGTAAGAAGAAATGTGGATGCTGACACCAAATTCAGAAAAGCAGAAAAAGAGAGAGATACAGTCATCCAGAAGATCAAAATGTGGCACCTACCCTTGAGAAATTCATGGAAACTGTGGAAAACATGGAAGAAGGAGGACTGTTTACATTTATGAGCACCGTTAGCAAACAAATATAGATACATTTAGGATAGTACGTCGAGAAAGATTCCAGTTTATTCAACCTAACTAAGTGATGATAATATTCAATGTCTTAATAGAACAATATTTCAATCATTGGCTTCAGAGGTCGCTTGGAACTGTATTGCGTAATATTGACTCAGATCAGAAGAAGTTGCCATAATTGATACTCGTAACACAGATGTAGGCAGCCTGGAGGAGAGAGAGGGGAGCTTTAACTTCCATGGCAAACTAGTCGTCTTTCCTCTTTCCAAAAATAAGGCATTCCTTTCCCTCCTTATTTTCAAGGATGAAGTTCTTGATAGATGCTTTTTTAACAATGTCCTTGAAGTCGAGACTGTAGTTCTAGGAGCTGACATCAAAATGAGGAGCCCTCGTGTGTAGCGAAGAGACATCTTTTTCAGATTTATTCTGCCTGTCCTCAAGGGCACTTGTGTTAGAGTCAATTGCGTGGTATCCAATCCCATTGTTGGCAATGAGGGCTTCAAACTTCCTAGGTTCCTTGTTCGGAGTTTGGTAATTGATTATGGCAATCTCCTTCCTGCAGAATTCAAGTGAGCGAGTTTCCATAGGATCGAAACCATTATCATATACTCTGAACTCAGATCCAGAAAAATTGCCAACCATCCTGCCCAGGCAGCTTTGGTAGTTGCATTAATGTTTTCTTTGTTGGTTGAAGCAACATAGCTCCTCATTCCTGTTTTTTGGATTGACATGATGAACTTGTTGTTCTCCTCAATGAACAAGGTGTACTTTGGAGAGAAATTAAACAGCCCGTACTCCTCCCTTCTAAGGATAGCATGGATTTTGAAAGCAGTTGATAGGGGGGTGTACACGAACTCCCTCATGCTTTTCACCTTGATGGCCTTCTTTTCTTCGATGTACTCCATCTCTGCAGTTCTGTTTTCGGTCATCTTAACACCGTTGATACTGGCCTTGTGCCCTTTCTTGCTTTTTCGGTGTGCCGTTTGTAGTTTTCCTTCTTTTTCCTCGTTTTATTGCTCATTTCCTTGTTTCGAAATGGTTCATTCTCCTTATTATTTAGCTGTGAAGTTTCCTTCCCTCGGAATGACTCAGTTTTTCCCCTGGGTTTGGGGAATTATGCGTACATATCTTAGCAATCATCTTCTTCGAAGGTTTCCGGTTTTTTGTTGGTATCCCTGCAAATGAGCTGGGTGCCTATGCTCCTGTCGCTTTTCTTGAGATGAACTCGTTTGGAGAAGTCTTAAGTGAGGGTGTCCATGAAGGAGTCATGTTCTCTGCCTGTTTCCTTGCCTGACTCGTTGGGCGAGAAGTTGGTGAGATCATCTACATCATTGAACATGTTTTCAATTTTGGGAGGCTGCTTGTCACTCTCTTCGAAGGGGTCTTCGAAGTTGAAGTCGGATTCATCGTCATCCTCGTCCTGCAGGAACAGGCACTTGTGCCTAGGAGATTCTTCCATGGCTATCGAATTCAATGATAATAATTTATTATTCAATCTTGGCCTCAACTACATCAATTCGGATCTACTCTGAGCTTGTCACTTCTTGGCCTTGTTCTGCTCCTCCATGTAAGCCTGCTTGAGGTTCATATCACTGAGGATTAGTTTTTGCATAGTCTTGTGGAGCTTCTCAACCAGGAAGCCTTCCATCTGCCTAAATTTGTACAGGCACTCCTTCACACATAGTTTTTCATCGGTGCTGAGGCTGCCATCAGTGAGGTTATCCTTCAGAATGCACTGCTTGAAGCACCTACATAGCCTATTGGGTACTTGCGATGCTCGAGGTAGTACTTGTCCTGCGAGCTCAGGGTTATCTTGGGTATGTCGATGTTCTACTATTCCATGCTAACTATTAATTATGGTATCAATCACATCAGATCTCCAACTAGTCGATCCGGAACATACAAATCATCAAGTCACTCCTCTCCTGCTCATTCTTCGACTACTCATGCCTTATACGTAATTCTTCTTTCAACTGCCGCAGTGCTATCCCCATCTGAGTCCAGTTCTATCGATATGTGCTCTGGGATCCCTCCAAAAAACTGTGAGTGACGGACTTCGGTATTTCTTTCCTATTTATGCAACCCTTCCAATAGTAAAGCATCGTCAAGAAGTGACCCAAATAGTTTAAGTTGCCATGCTTTTACTTTAGTGCTACTATCTCCTTCAAAGAGAATCCTTCAATGCTCCTCATCGACTTCTAATTAATAGGTTCTTTTCCGACTAGGACCTTACGATACATGGAAATGCAAAATGACTTGAAGTTGAACTCCCCTTCATGCATGTCCTTTCTCCTTGCACTCAGTCTCTCCATGATAGTCCTCCAAATCATTTCTCTCTGAAAAACATTGAATGGCTTCAGACTTCCGAGTGACTGCAATAAAGCACTGTGTGTCGATGACTTGGGTTGCACTCGTGTTCCAAGGTATAAGCTCAGAACCTCAATTAAATCGATATAGGTATAGCTGAGCTTTGAATCTGAATTAATCAGCATATTTTCAATAGGGGCACTTCCATTTGAAAGAAGATTCAAGCAAACGTACTCAATTAATTGGTTGATGGCCTAAACCTGGAAGTGGACTCTACGTTTGATATTCAGTCTCTTCCTCACTTCATCGAAACCTGGATCTGAAAGATCTTCAAAGCATGAGGTCTTCGGCAAGTATTCGATGAGAAGAGCAGCAATTTAATAGGATAAATAAGAACTGTTGTAAATTAGCAAGTATTCAGAAAAGAAACGAGTGAGTAAGAACAGGTTCATAGTTGAACTCGAAGAAGATAGAGAGAAGCTGATTCCATATTTCATCAAAATACCAGAAATTCGACTAGGGAAGCATTCAGACTTAGATTCAAGTAGTACGAACATATCGACAATGCTTAGCTTTTGAAGTTCTTGAACCTAAGAGCTAGAATCGAGACCTCCGTGATTTTCAAGAATGGACAAACTTTCCTAAGCCAGGCGTGAGCGATATTCTTATATCGAATTCGCTATGTTCTACTGATCTGCTTGCTCTATGCCTTCTTCGTTGATCTCTCCATAATGATCATTGATTGCCCTCTCATTTACCACCTTTTAAATTTCGAAGTATTGCTGGAGAGCATCGATTACGTCCCCCATGCTCTTCTTCCCTTCAACAATCAGTTTGGTAAAAATACTTAACCTTGACAGATACTTAAACTTTACAATGAAATGTTCCTCCCCAAGTAGCCCAATTTGTTCTTGGTATAGTACAAATGAATATTTCAACTGATTGAGCTGGTCATGTTTGCTCAGAACTGCATCCAGAAATTTAAAATCTGCTGTTTCTTGAAGATCCTGGACCATAATATAAGGGATGACATCGATTAACGAGTCCATTCCATCTCGGTACTACCCATTTACCCCTTACTAACTTAGTTCTTTCCTTTCTTGAGTATACTCCTCGATAGAAGGCAAAGGAGTGAGAGCTCTGATAAGTTTTAGTTTACTTTCCTTGCTTAGTATGTTATAGTTGCTTTCCTAGAACTCCTATTCCTTCTTGGGTTGCTTATTTAAGCATTCAAGGTCTCTGATCACTGTCACCAATTCAGTATACTGATAGGTTTGAGCCAATTTGAACACTCTTTATAGGACTTCGGCCATACTGATTATAATGAAGTATTATGCGTATTAATTATCAGGCAAAATTGAACTTTTAGTTGACTACGGACTCTTCCATCTGGGTGCTCATCCCTATCTTGCTATCTGGAGTATCTCCCACAGTAACACTACTCGTAATATTGACGTTGATGTTATTTTCGAGGAATGATTGACCTGAACCAGAGCCCTTTGACAGCTGAAGGAGGTCCTTACAAAGTGGGTACTGGGCTGTCTGCTCTCGATGAACTAGTTACTCCTCTCTGAAGCTAAATGGCTTCTCAATTGAAGGAGCACCTTTGTTGATGGAGTTTTGAGGTTTTGAGTGCAGCCAAGGTCGAGATTTGGGTGTTGAAGAGTGATGATTTGTCTTCGAATTGGTGTTACTAACTTCCTAAATGGCCACTTGTTTTATTTTGGGCACTTCGATGAGAGGCTTTTTGTACTCTTCTTGTCAGTCGTATCGTTGAGTGAAGCTGAGAAGCTCTTCTTCGACATCCTTGAGTCCACTCCAGTACACCTTCAGAACCTATTGGCATTATCGTTCAGAGAATTTGCCATTCAGTTATATTTGTCCTGAGCTCATCAGGTTGGCCTCAATATCCTTTTTGTTGCCTTCTACATACTCAACCATTTCTAATACTTTGTCCATCCTTCGATGCATAGACTCTTCATCAAGTTTCTTTTCAACTTTGGCATCACTGATCCTCCTTTAGAAATCACAGCATATTTCCTGAATGAGTTCATCTCTCTCCTACTCAAGTCTCCTCACTTATCTAGCACAGGACTCCTCACTCAATCTCAACTCCTTTAGAATGGCAGTCTCAGCTTAGTACAGGGCTCCCCTTAAGCATTCAAGTTTATGTAAGTAGTGGTGTATTTCGTTCTTGATGGTGGTTTCAGATGGTTGAGATATGGTTTTCATTTCAATGCTATGCTTTTTGGGAATGGACTGCCTGCCACTGAACTTGCTCCCTTTTTCCTTGGATTATCGACAGCTCAAAAACCGTTCTTGGTTATTGATCAAGGGTTGCCTGTTGCGAGTAGAGTAGTTGTTCTTCTTTGGTAGTTCAGACATGACATCTATTTCGATCTGCAGCCCCTTGGACTTCAGTGATTGGGTTCTTTATCGGGAAGAGTGCATGAACTCGGACACAGAAGGTTCTTCCTTGATGAACTTGAACCTGTTCTTACTTGAATTTCTTGAGGAGTTCCTCCCTTCTCGGCGACTCAGTGTGTTGTTCAGAGATGATCGAATGGACTCTTCCATTTGTTCTGGTTCTTTGGATCTGAATGTCAACAACTCTCCGTTGCTCTGTTCGTACTCGAAGCATGCCTCTTGTTCCCCTTTGCATCTGTAGCTCTAACTGTTTGAATGGGAACCATATTCCTCCTCCTTATCTCGATACAGGAGCTCCTAGACGTTGAAGTGATCTCCATTGTGCCTCTTCTGTTCTTTGATTGGCACCTGGTTCTGAATTGAGGGTGATGGACAATTGGTAATGTTCGTCAGGGGTGCTCGCTTATTGGCTTTGAGCTCTCGATGTTCTCTAAGGAGCTGCTCAGATTAGGAGAACTCTAAGTCTTCAGGTTGGAGTCTGGGCTTCGAGAGCTTGATGTTTCGTTTGAGCATCGCTTCGAATTATAATTTTAACTGATAGAGGATAGTTGATGGGACCCATAATTCTGGGATGTTGATTCTGGCTGGTTCTTAAGGGGGAGGGCATTGTAAGGGCCTAGTCATAAGAGGATAGGAGAACAGTTAATCGTTCCGATATTTACTATGACAACAATAATATAACTCTTCGTCTCTGCAAACTCTCAGTTGTTTGTGGATACCCAGGACTTAGATACTTTCAGTATTAATGGATGATCTTCTTTTTATATAACCTTCGATGGGATAGTTGGATCGGGAAGTGTCGAGTGGTCTGTTGCCTCGGGTGACTGTCAGGAACTTAGAGTAGAAGATATTTCCTCGAGTGAATCCTCGTACAGTGCACTCGAGTGTGCCTCCTTTGCCTGTATACAGTCAATGTATGTCAACCCATGAGGACATCCACATTCAGTCTCCGTTCTATAGGAGGCTGTGTACTAAGGGGAGCTGCCAGTGCCCCTATCACCGAAGGGAGAGGAGCACAGTGGCCAAGGTAGCCAGGCATGAGCACAGTCCCAGGAATAACTCAATGAAAAAGTACCTGCAGATGTGCAGAAATGCACAGGCAGACAGGGTCAGGGCAGACAAACTGAACTATTCCATACCAGAGCTCAGAGGGAAAAGCAAGTCCTAGAAAAGAACAAGGAAACCATCAGGAGCATCAACAGGAGCAACAGGAGCAACAGCCAAGACAAGACAGGCAGGAAGGGAGACATAGGGGAACTATACTCAATGATAGGCAACATATACAACCAGATGGTCTACAGGCAAAGGGGCAGACCAGATCACACTCACTCCAAGCACAAACAGGAAGTCATGCACCACAATGCCAACTATTAGAACCTGCTCAGGAAACGGGAACTGCAGAAGGAAGAGAAAGAAATGATGATCAAGACACTCATAGCCTTCCTCAAACTCAAACTCAGGGAACTAGACCCCAGGGATGAAAAGTTCATAGCCAAGAAGACATCAAACATGCTACTTCAGGGGAACTTGAACATTCTGCTGAACCACTACACCATTAAGGACCTAATTATGAAGGAGATATACGAGCAGTTCCCACCTGAGGAGTGGGCTCGGATGGGGAGGATATTCAAACTCCCTCGTAACAGGATCACCGAAGTGCTGGAGTACCTGAGCAGCATCTTCGATGAAATGAAGGCAAGAGAAGAATATATGAGAGCAAGGGAATAAGAGAGGAAGGCAAGAGAAGAGAAGGCAGATCTGAAGAAGAGCAGGAGCCATTCAGAGCACAGCTAGTGCAAAATACATACGGGAAGGGCATCCAGCAGGTCAGGCACCAATGACAATGAGCACACCAGGAGGAAACTCCCATTCAATACACTCAAGGGCACTAAGAAAACAGTAGGCATCAATAGAGAGGAACCCAGTCTATCAAAGTCACACTCAGCCAAGCAGTCACACAGGCACTCAGGAACCAAACACCACGATAAAAGCAGCCTATACAAGTCAGACAACGGCAGCAGGGTGGAACACAACCCAGGAAGAACAACAAAACATACACAACAGTAAAGAGAGACGAACCCATAAAGAACAGCGGAATCAGGAACAGCATCAAAATGAAGAAAAAGACAAGGGCAGGTAAAAAGATAGAAACAATTGGATCAGAGGAAGACATATCATCAATGCCCAGGGAGAGTTAAAGCATAGAGAGACACTCATCACATCTGGAGACCTATGTCAGAGAAGAAACAGGAGGCGGAGGAGCAGCAAAGAGGGAAGAAGAAGCAGACAGTGACTGGGAAGCAAATACTGACTTCAACAGAACCAAACAGAAGGGAAAGAAGGGCAAGGCTCAATACAAGAAATATGAAATCCCATAAGAGCCCAAAGTACCAAGGTACAGTGTTCTGGAGAAGAAGATTCCATACCATAGATACTGTTCAAGGGACAACTTCAAGGTACTTGTGGATGTCATGGACGACAAGAACATGCCTGATGAGCATAAGGCAGCGAGGGCCTATGATATCCTGAAGGTGGAGGGCTACCTGGGAATCAACAACCACAATTCAGATATCGATCACGAAAAGGAAGCAGAGATTGACCACATGCTGGATACATTTGAACCCATCATTGACCCAGGATTCAAGAAGGTGATGATGCGGTATATCTCAGTAAGAAGGGCAAACAAGATGCTGGAAAAACTGCACAAGGAAATAGACAGAGGGCTCATTAAACTGGAAGCATTCCCTAAGCCCATAATGGAAGACTTCGACTCTCACCAGAGCAGTTTCAGCCAGATGCTGAAGGAACAGGAGAAGGAAAAAATACATCAGCTAATTCGGGAAGAGGAAGAACAACTCATACAAAATCACATGTCGACGGGCAGATAGTCTTCGAGGAGCAGTAGCATGGCACCTTCTTCCCAGGTCACCAGCCATCTGACCACACCGAGCAATGAAAAAGAAAACCAAAATTCAGAAGAAGTAAGGAAATACTACCTCGATCAAAGCAAACTTGGAGATATGGTTCTTCAGTCGATGTATCCTAATCATACACAGGTTGTCAAACCAAAAAGCAAAATGAGGAAACTCAGGAAGGAAGCACAGGCATATAAGTACGGAGGATATGAAGTCACAGTAAACCTGAGGTTCACAGACATGACTCAAGATCGGCAGAAACAAGTCCTGCACTATGTTAGGAGACATCACCCTCGGAATTTTGATAGAGTACTCCATGAGGTCAGTATACATTCGCATTCACCGGGTGGACCTGATGCTGATTGATATTTGATTGATATTGATTGAGTTATTGTGATGTCTATACTAATCAATGTGCTTGCTTCTTAGTGAAGTAGGTAGTTTCAATGCGATTGAACTCATGGTCAATGTCTGAACTCATGGTCTTCAGACTAACTGTGTCATGCTTGACTTTCTTGAGTTCATCCTCAACTGAAGAGAGACTCTTCATGGCAGCCCGGATCTCATCGATGAGACTTCTCTTAGTGGAGTGCAGAGTCTGTGCAATCACTTTCAGATCATCCATTTTGGAGCAGTGCTCCATGGCTATGATCTTCTCTTGTTCTCTTTTTTACTCTTGGACTTTGCGTTCTTGCTTTTCTCTTTCTCTCTCAGCTTCTTCTTGGTTCTCTCGCTGAATGACTGTGATTTTCTTGTGAAGCATGGTGAGCAAGTGGGACAGTTCTGAGTAGATCTTGTTGACCAGGTTGGAGAAGTATGTCCTAGTTTTGTCATAAATACCCTTGAAGAACATGACAGATGCAAGTCTTCCTCAAAATCCTGCAGTTTGTCTTGAGGTAGTTCTCTTTGCAGGATGTCAATGATGATTTCAGGTCTTGCTGCTTTGATTTCTTCAGCTAGTCGAATGATTTCGTCCTTGAGTTCGATGATGCCATCGACATTCCTGCCTAGGCTCTGAACTTTATGGGAGTAGAGGTCTATTATGTGTCTGCAAATGATCTCTATTTTGTCATTCGATCGAGTAGTGATGTCATCGATAAAGTCCCGAATGGATATCTTGGCACTTTCGGACAGTATGTTTTGGATGTGTTTGCTCCGAACGTACTGTGACTGTTTGATGGAGCTCATGATGCTGTTCTCTTTACCTGATGTCTGGAAGGGATGGTCTTTCTCGTCCTTACTGGCCTGTCTGAACAGGACAACTCGTCTGTTCTGCATCAAGAAATTGAGAAAGTTCCTCTCCTAATTCTGGAACAGGTGCCCATTCTCGTTCTTGAGTTCGATCATTTTCTTGATCTCTCGATGGTAGTCCTCGATGTTGTGGTCTCTGGCTGCTCGGTTAATGATCAGGACAACACCATCCTTGATATCCTCGAAAGTGCTGAAGGCCTGCAGCAGATTGTGAATCAATTTGGGCAGTTTGTCGGCTCTGGCTTCCGAAATGTGGCTCTCATCCACGATCAGCACTATCTTGACCTTCTTGTACAGGTCCAGCAACCTCTGTACGAAGAATGAGTTGGATATTTCGAATTCCTCGCCCTTGTTGTCCTTGAACCCAGGGCAATCGTAGAAGGCCATCCCGTCGATGACCACCTTGGTTGGAATTGAGGTTTCAGAGTACTTTTCATGTCCAATTTTGATTTTGTTCTCCCCTACGTTGTCCAAGGTGGGCTTCAGACCGTCATACCTCACTACCAGCTTCGAACCTAGCAGAAACGACATTATGGTGCTCTTCCCCACTCCTGTATCACCGATCACCAGCACGGCTTCCTGGTTCTCCTTGTCGACAGGGATGGCCTCAACACCTGCTGCAATCAGCATCTTCAGCTTCGGAAGGTCAATCGGGTTAGAGTCTAACATCGAATGTTTGAATATTACAATACTCAGAAAGCTGAATTCCAATAAACAAGTATAACACAGTCAAACACATCAGTATAT
>JALQPE010001627.1:0-19648 GCA_030407315.1 Asparagopsis taxiformis | reverse complement strand
CCCAACCCCAACCCCAACCCCAACCCCAACCCCAACCCCAACCCAACCCCGATCTCCATTCCTTTACAGCACCACTCTCCAGATATTCTTTATACGATTTAAAATTAGTTCTCTGGATTTCTCTTAATTTCTGTATTCTCTTTGAGGATCTCAAGGCAGCTCACCTTAAAGAAAGAACCAGTCCCAAGCCTTGAAGGTCACTAACGCTTCATATCTCGGTTGGTGAACTGGCAGGAAAACAGAATTGTCGTTAATTTAACCTCAATCAACAAATTAATCCAATACTGAATAAAGTGCTAATCATAAACAGAATAAAAGCAAATTTTATCAATAACAAGAATATTTATCCGAAGTTCCTCAGCTCAGAAAACTGAGCCTCGCATTAGTTGTAACTATCAAATAATAAAATTAAGCATAACATGGCATTCGTATTCAGAGATGACCGCAAGGCTCAAGGACAAAGCAAGAATACCAATGTTGGACCAGGTACTCTCGAGCTTATCTAGGATCATACAACTTCGACGTGCAGAGATAGAATAAAATACCAAAGGCGTATGTACCTTTCGGCAGCATGGAACCGAAGACTAAGGAGGTGAAGTACCCAAGCCAGGCGAATCCTGGTCCTGGCACATACAATATCGAGCCTCCTCAGAATGGAGAGAAGATTGTGGTTTCTAGTGAAACTGAGGACATTAAGATCCTCTAAATATCGAGACCGCACCCAGTCTTCAAGTCCGGAACTTAAAGATTCAATAAAGAGCCTGAGGAAATCCAGCATCCTGGCCCTGGAGCATAGTAATTATCAGAGTGATGCAGTAACATTGCAAGAGCAAACAGTAACCAACGGCCAAAAATGCTGAGCACGAATACCAACTCAAAACCCAAAATCATCGAGCATTTGATTAACATCAACAAGTATCAGTCAATCCCATCGATCCCCTCCAACACTCATGCCTATGGCTACAATGAAAACGACAGTACTGGTTCATTTATTCAGAAAACTAACTGGAGTTGAATGAGCCTCCCTTCGATATATTCAAGGGTGAAAAGGAAGATAAGGTTGGTCCTGGGCACTATAATGCATCAGGACCAAACACTCGTGTTAGAGGAGCATCATGGAGTCAAGCCAAGGAGAAGAAACTGGCAGACATCAAAACTAATATGATGGTAGGCCCAGGGAGCTATGAGGCCAAGACAGTGCAACCACTCTATAGCTACAAACCCACACCTGAATTTGCCAGCAAGACACTACGAGGGAATGATATCAGGAAAGGAGCCATCGCTAATAAGATACTTGAAGAAAAGGCACAGAGGACAGATATTGTGGAATCCAGGATGCTCTCAGAAAAAGGGGCAGCATCCACTCACATCGATGATGACTCAGATGATGAATATGAGTACATCGAAGATACAACCCCAGGACCTGGATCCTACCTGTAAGTATACTAGCCAGCCAAGTATCAACAAAAACCGGTCAAAACTAAGACAAACTTCGGAGTGAGCAAGAGATTCACTTCAAAGTCTCAGAACACAGGTGGCAATGTAGGTCCTGGCTCATACTCTCATCTTGAACCAAACTTCAAGAAATCGAGCAAGAAACCTAATGGGAATGTACCAAGCAATCTGGATAGGTTTCCAGGAATTTCAGACAAGAAGAAACTTGACCAGCCAGGTCCTGGATCCTACTAGCCTCGAAACACAATGGAAGATAAACTCATCTACAAGATACAGAGAGGGTATAGAGGTCAGTTCGGTTCAACTGAGGGCAGGTTCAGAGAGGAAGAAGAATAGGAGAGGCCAGGTCCTGGAGATTATGAACCCACCCAAATTCCATCTGAATATGAAGTTGCTTCAGTTTTTAGGTCGAAGACTAACAGGAGAGGGGATGATAAAGCACACATCCCTGCGCCTGGAGCATACAACATGCAGCACTATGACATTGCAACAAAGGTTATCAAGGAAGAAGAAGACGACCCAGATCTTGTCATCAAGAAACCAGGGTTTGGAGTAGGCGAAGATAGATTCAAGAATGCCCCTAAAAGGGAGGAAGACTTCGATGATGATGATATCATAAAGGAAATACAGGAGAAAAACAGAGAAGAGAAGAAACGGAAGATGCTTAAGAACTCTTCTAACTTCAAAAGCAAAGAACCCAGGTTTAAGGATGGCAAGAAGGAGATCCCTGGACCTGGGTCCTACTATGATGGCGAAGAAGATTACTGGAACAAGAGGACTTATAATATCCTGTTTGCTGACATCTGAGAGTGATTCTTTATTCATTCAATTCACACATCAAGTCTTCTTGGGGAACTTGGAAACCGATCCAGATCTACTGACCCTAGACTTGCTTTTATTATGCGTTTTTTCCTTGCTCATTATTTTCTTGTCCTGGCTCTTCCTTTGACAGGCTAAGCATCGCCGACTGTGAGCACTCATATGGGGTTCAGGTGGTTTATGCTTGAATGAAACTTCAAAGGACTTGTTATTTTCTGGTTTATTGTGTATCTCATTTTCCTCTGTTGGCTTGTGCTTAAGTGGCTTCGTGGTGGGCTGCTCTTCAGTTTCCTGCTGCTCATAAACTTCCTATGACTCGTTATGCCCTCTCCAGGTATTCCCCTCTGCCTTCTCTCCTTTTTCCCAGTATCCTTTATAAATAAGTTCTTCTTGGAAGTAGAGTTCTCCTTCCCCTGCTCTCATGTCGTCCAGGAATGATCCCTTGTAGACATACCCGTTTCCCCAATCATAGATGCCGAACCCATGCTTTTTATCCAGCATGTAATGCCCTTTGTAGGTTTCTTCAGTTCCGGGCACATTGCACCACACTCCATACCCATTTCTATATCCCTGTTTGAAGTCTCCTTTGTAAAATGACATGTCATTCCAGCAGTACTATCCGTATCCTTCAGGGAGGCCATTGATGAACTCTCCTTTGTAGCTATCTCCATTGGCATAGTGTTAAGAACCATCGCCATGTTTCAACCCATTCTTGAACTTTCCTACATAAAAATCTCCATTGTTCTTATGGTGCTCTCCTTCACCATCTGGTAATCCGCCCCACCACTATCCATGATACTGTTCAATGGTTGCGTTCTTTGATGTTTCTTCACATAGGCTGAACCAATAGAAACTCCCTTTGCCATGCTTCTTGTTTTGATTGAATTTCCCCATGTAGAGGTTTCCGTTCTCGTAGACCTAGCACCCGTATCCTTGTTTTTCATTTAGGTAGAACTCTCCTTCGTACACCTTTCCTCCCTTGGAGATGCTGATTCCTGGATTAGTCACTGAGCATACCGATTCCGTGTCTTTTCTTCTGTTCCATTTGACCGAAGTAGACTCTGTTCTAAGCTTTGATCATTTTGGTCTTCTCGAGTTCGAACAGTGCCAATGGATCGATTATGCTGGAAGGTAGCACTTCATAGTTTTTGAAGAACTCAACCAGATCATCTTCATTCTGGTTCCACACTGTCTCTACCATGATCTGATGTTCGGCTGTCCTGACTCTCAGCATTTCTGTTCTGTTTTTGCTCTCCAGTTGTTTCTGCTCTGAGCTCTATTCGACTTCTGGGTTGTCTGGGTAGTATTATTCTGGGTTATTAACTTCGTACCTTCCTCGTACTCATTCATCCTGTTAATAAATTTATAAGTTATCTTGTATTTACATTTACATCTGTCTGAATATCATTAGTTGGTGTAGTGTGTCAGCATGTTCTCCTTCTCCCTCTTGTATTTTTTGAGTTTGGCTTCACTCTTCTGGTATTGTATCGCACTGAGTTGGTTCCCTGCTACATAATGCCCAAATTCACTGGGGAGTCTGTAGTTCCCTGGTCCTGGTGCTATGCTTAGATTGTTGACTGTGTTCCTGTTTTGGCATGAGAACCTGTATGCCTGGGTGGAGTTCATCCTGGACACTGCCTCGTTTGCCTTCATGCTGTATTCTCCTGGTCCTGGTACATCGTTCTCTAGTGTTTTGAATCTCCTTTCCTTCAATACCACAGTTCCTCGGTTGTTCCTGTACTTGGATACCATCTTCTTGTCCCTATCGATCAGGTTCATCGTTTAATCTATCTATAAACAGCCATTTACATGCTCCTGGTCCGGGTACGTTGACTTTATGCCCAGTTGATGCCCGCAGTCTCTTCTTGATAGTGTAGGTGGTCTGACATTTCAAGGTTGGCACATCATATGCTCCAGGATCAGGGGTTGTGTTATTCCTCATCGCAGCATAGGGTCCAGTAGCCTCCATTTTGGCACTGCTCTCACCGAATACATAGCCCTTATTGTGCATTTTGTTCTCCTCGAACTCATTCCGGATGATGTAGCAGTTGGGTGGAGGACTGTTCTTGACTCTAAATATATCCCGATAGTTACCCCTTTGCGAAGTCATACTTGTGCCCATAGCCCATTGATGTTGCCCGACCTCCTGACTTGGATCGGATGTCATAGATACTGTCACACCTGCATTAACCATCAAAGTACGGACTCTTCTGTCTATGCCCGAATCTGGGTCCCCTTGCAAAGCTGTAGAGCATCTTGGACTTTGACTGGTTGAGTTGGGAGTGACATATTTCTTGGCAGTCCGATACTATTATGGACATCCCTATTTCGATTATGATCGAACTCCCATCCGATAGTCAATAATCAATAGTCAATAGTCAATAGTCAGCCATTATCATTAACTTCCTGAATAGTAATTCTTGGGTTATAATAGAAGAATAGATGAACTTACGTAGGAGTCGCCCTCATGTCTGTGGGGGGTCCAACCGACCATCCCTCCAGAAATCGACATCGAAGATTGACCTCAAACTGAACAATACTGGCAAATTGCCCCAACTGAATGACAGTGGCACCCTAATGACCCATTTGTCCAAAACTGGTCAACTCCATCAACCAATTCTCCAGTAGTCCAACCAGTTCACTGAGAGGAACACATCTAAGCAACCAGTGGACCAGGACCTGGTGGCCAAGATTAAGAAATCATACAAGGGTAAGAAGAGTGTCCAGAAAGTGCTCAGGAACTGGAACCTGTTACAGAAGAACTATATATCCCCAGCTGAATTGAAGGATACTCTGATGCAGAGGGTGGGCATATCGGTGGATGACCACCAGGCCTAGACTATAGTGAACTACTTCACCAACTTCTCATAAACCAGGGATAAGCTGGATGCGGAGGGACTGGTGCAACTGTTATTCTCACCCAATGTCAACTCGGTACTCATACACAAGGCACCAGTGCAGAAGGAAGAAAATGCCACTAGGGCCATGAGGATCAGCCATCTAATAGAGGGAGTGTCCCCACATCACCTCAAGGGAACCAGGAGACTGTCAGAGTTGAACCATGGGGAAATAGAAGCACTGTTAAAACAGTTCAGCACATGCTCAGCCAAAATGAGGGAAGAGTACCCAGACTCAGAACAAATAGACAAAGAAAATGCTGTACAGACACTCAGACACTCAGTCAAGTTCAAACCCAAAGAAATAGCAGCACTAGAAACAGTGCTCACCGAAGTAGGGGCAGAGCAGGCCATAGACAAAGTGTACAACTATGAAGATGTGTCACAAAGTGTCTATGCAGCCTCAGTCAAGAAGTCCAACACATTGAACAAAAGGGAGAGTCTCAATGGCACAGGAGAGTGGAGAGGGAGTCTGACTGACAGCAACTTCTTCAATGCATCATTCAAGAGCACCCAGAAAGGGACCATTAGGACAGACCTATCACCCAAGTGCATGCAAGGCATAGGTATATGATCAATAATAACTCAGACCAAAGGAAGACTAGATTCGGAGCAACTCCCCAACAAAATGTCCTACAATCAGAGCAGAGAGTGAAGGTCATTGATGAAAAACTGAAAGTGGATAGGCATCTCAAAGAAGAGAGAGACTCCCTCAAACAGAGACATGCCAACAAACTGAACAAAATCAGACAGTACCACTATGAGGAAAGAGAGAGGATCGAACAGAACGAACAGAAGCAGGAACAAATTAAGCAGAATAGGGTAGCTAACATGAAGGCTATGGCTGATGCCTACAACTATGTCAACTACATGAAGAACCAATGGTTGTGAAAAGTGACTGATCCGATTTTACTACTGTAATACTGTAATCTTTGCCAATTTGGCTTAATTTTATTAATCATTGATGAGGAAGATATCACTCGAGGACTGTGTGCAGTACTCCCCTAAGAAGTCTGCAGTGAGTGATATGATGCGGACAGGGAATACGACTGCCTTCAAAACAGTGGCCAGGGATCATAAACCAACATATGCGAATCGGTTCCTGAAGGACTTCCATGACATCGACTATAATATCAACTTCAGCCAGTTCAAAGGGAAGGGTACCATCAATGTTAAGAAACTGAAGGGGTTGGACCAATTCAAGAAACACTCAACAATAGAAGTGAGTTCGGCAAGGTCCAACAAGAAGTCACCAGAGAGGACAGATGGTATCAATGTTAGTAGATATGTGACTAGGGTGGACTACACCACTCCTAAAGCTGGTAACCCAGAGACCCTTCCTGTATTCAAGGACCCATACTCAACAGCAGACACAGCAGGGCTATGCAAGTATGAGTACAAGAACACAATTGAAGGGAAACTCAAACACAAGACCAACCATCATATTGCCTTCGAACACCAGACTTACAGGAAGATCAACGAACATAAAGTATGGTACAACCCGGATATCGTATTCAACATAGACAAAAACAGCAAGAAGAAGTAATTATGAAGTAACTCAGGGAGAGGATGATCAGGGAAAAACTGCACTCATTCGATAGCTACACCAAGAGAAAGGTGTTCACTCCAAGGCCAGAGCTCGATAAGTTCTACAATACTGAGAAGGCCTGGTATCAGGCATCCTCATTCAAGGACAGCCAGAATGTTCAACTGAAGAAGGTTCCTGGGAGAAAGGTGGACAACAGGAAAAAACTGAGTGAACACCTTCAACTGACGTATGACATCTCAACGGCAGAAAACAAACTGAGATCAAGACCATCAAGTTACTCGATATCAAGGTCAGATAAGGAATTCAGGATACCAAGGCAGGTCATATCCCCAGAAAGAGGGTGCTACCGGTGAAACCTCATTAATAATATTGGATTAATAATACTTAGTCATAAATATGAAGACCAAACTGGGAGCCATGATCTCACAAAAACACAAAACAGGAACAGTAACTCAGGAACTAGGCAGAGAGATAGGGCACCCATATCCAAGGAAAGAACTAGGGTTCTTCCAATGCCAAGAAATCACTGTAGAAGCAGAACCTGAACGAAAAGATAGGGAGAATAGTAACATGGAGAAGCAGAATTACCGTCTCATAGAGTCAAATTTCAAGCTAGTGAATGAGTTAATTAGGCTTATTGACTTCTCAAAGAAGTATCTGAAGAACACAGTGCGACTGATTGGTATGCTTCATTTGATATAGACTAGTTTCGATATTTGGAAGCGACAAAAGTCATCTATTAAATGTTGAAACGGGTGGAACGCTATGAAATGGAAGGCAAGGAACTTGGAATGGTACTAGAAGAGGAAAGTGTAAAACTGGCATACTCCAATGAACCAAGATCACCCTCGTTCAATCCTGAATCAACACCGAATGTCTACTCGTCGAAAGTAGAGAAGTACGTCTATGACTCAAAAGAATCAGTTACAGATGCTAAAGCGTAGCCATAGGAGAGAAGTTTAAAAGATAGGCCAAAATTTGTCATTACAAGAACGTTTCATAACCAAGAAGCAGAGGATAATCCTATTGAGAGTGAATATGAAAGCGAAGTTCCATGGTACTCTGAACAAGTATCAGAAAAAGTACGAAAATAGAGAAGTTATGACGAAGATGACAGGCTGAGCAAATTTAACCAAAGAGAGAGATCAAACCAAATCGGAAAAAGAAGGAAGTCATTAAGCCTCGAAAATCAGAATATAGCAGCGGTCGAAAACTTACAGAGAATCCTCCTATCTCAATGCTGTGCAATGTAGGCTTTGTTAAACCAATGATAATCGCATTACTTCCTAAAGTTGAGATATGCATATCAAAGGGTAAACGTAAAACTCTCATAGTTAAGAACAAGCTATTCTCCTTTAACAATAAAGTCCGAAGCAACAATAAACAGCTTGCAGTTCCACTTTCTTTCAATTTAACAATTAGGTTTTGAATTTGGCTTATTGGTGAACAGCATCTAACTTATATTATTCGGCTGAAGAAGGTGTTCTCCACCTTCATCAGCTTTAAGAAGGATCTCTCGAGGCTTAAAATCTGCGTTTTATCTTCTTCGATCCTCGTATAGCTTTCGAACTTCGTGTGAGTTGTATACTGGTCCTCTTATTTCCATGATGATATCTGACATTTTGTAGATCTCTTTGGCTCTTAATAGTTGCCCGTTGACTGTCAGGTTGATTAGGTCGCTGTTATGTGAGACAAATACATCCTTGTCTTATGGGTACTGCTTGAGTATTTCGTCTCGATATGGTTCATATGAGTTGATCTTTTCTGGCTCCATCTTTGAGATTATATTAATAACAAGACAGTTATCCATCAAAATATATTGCAGTGTCGTTTCTCCTGAGCTTCAACCTCCATCTTCTTGTCATTCTCTTAGGGCTTCTAAACTGGTAAGGATTCCTCCTTATTTACCACTATGCCCTTCTTTCTGATGAAATTGAAGTCTTCGGTGAGTTCGTAGTTCCTGGACTCTCTTCTGTGGTCTTCAGATAGGAACCTGATCAGTGAGTTCTTGTTGATTGATGTCTTCTTGATTTTTGGGAAATTGAGCATAAAGGGTGTTTCGATATCTACATTACACAGTATGTACATTTCTCTGGGTTTTATTGGCGTGCATTTGCATGAACAGGTCTGTGTTATAGTTCTTGTCGGAGAAGTAGTAGTTTATTTGACCACATACGAACTCCTATAGTGACTCGTTCTTTTTTCTCTTTTAAGTTTAATCTGACTTATCTGAGGGTTTGGGCTTCTACTCGACAATATTCTTTTTGACATGTGTTTCATCCTTCACTGGTTCCTGTGCCTTCTCTATTTCAGCCAGCTGCTTCTCATTCAGGAACATCTTCTTGATAGATGGTTCACTCATGTTCATGAAGGGCACATCGAACTCACCAATAAACTTGGTTCCCTTTTTCACTTTTTCAAGTTTGATTGAATCCTTGGATGCTGTGATTACGTCTCCTTCAATCCAGTCAGAGAGTACTGGGACAAACCTCTCTTCATCCAACTCAACCATCCTGAACCGAATCTGATTCTTTGGTTGGATGAAAAACTCGTTCTCGTTCTTGGTAGAGTATTCATTAAGGAGTTTTTCAGTCATAGGAAGCCATTGATTTTCCATATGTTCCTTAAAGTTTGGTTTGTTCTTCTGAACTGATCGAGGAACCAGAGTCAGCTTCGGAACTGGGACCTTCTTGACTGGAGGTGGAGGTGGCTTCTGGACAGGAGTATCACTCTCTGATTCACTGCTCTCACTTGAACTCTCTTTCTTTGGTGCTTTCTTTTTTATTGCCTTCTCTACGTCTTTATTCTTTGTAAAGTCCAATACAGTTGAAGTGACTTTAACTTTGTTTTTGTTATTGTTGGTTGTTGGCTTTGAACTGCCCTTCTTCTCTTAGTCTTCAGGCTCCATCAAAGGTTATTTCTGCTTTGGGTATGATACTGTCACCTTTCCTTTGGAAGGAGCCGTGCTTCGAGTTGACTGTGTGTTCTGCTGCTTCAACTTTTCTCGAGCAGTATTCGGATTCAAGTCTTCCAGATCTGAAGATTAGCAGGAGATGCTTTCAGAGCTGGATGACGATGAAATTACTGGTTTCTTTTTCTTCTTTATGGGTTCTTCGGTGGTGGTGGTGCTGGCTCTGTCTTCTTTCCAATTCTTCGCGGTTTATTTAAGTTTAGAACTGGATTGTCTTTCTTGATTTCATCATCATCTTCTGATAATTCATTGTCACTTTCTTCTTCAATTTCGCCTTCGCTTTCGCTCTCACTCTCACTATCTTCCCATTCATTTCTACTCATCTTCGCTCTCCTCTGTTCTTTCTCTGGGGCTACCTTCCCCCATTTGACTAGTTTCTTGATGCTCTTCTGATACCTGGTTCCTTGTCTTGTTTCTTCGGTGTCCTTAACCCTCAGATCGTAAGTGTTTCTTTCTCGTAGTACATAGCTACTTCCCTTCTTCGGAAGCATGAAGCCCTGATGGAACAGCTCAGCCTGGTGAATTGGGACATTGACTCCTGACATTCGTAGAGTTCTGTTGATGAAGTCCTCAACAGTGAAATCGACTTCAGGAATCAACTCAATCACATGCCCCAGTTCATAGATGGTGCCCCTGACATCCCTCAGTATTCGGACATAGGCGGATGCAGACATGCCTCTATTATAAATAAAGTTGATGCCATAAAGATATTCGGTGATCTCATAAATGTGTGAGAATTATCATCTTCTCCTAGGCTTCTCCCTCTCAATAGACTTAGATTTGGGCATTTTTCGGTTGTTACGGGTGTTGCAGGCTCTGTCACTCATGATTCTGCATTGTTGAACCGGAGTCTTGATGCATTTTTCATGGATGATACTGGAATCTGGTTTGATCAGATGCAGAACGATACCACCATTGAAGAAGGGAGCCATGAAAGAGAAAACATCTGTGCATTTCTATCCTCGATAAGCTCTGTATAACTCATTGAATGATTGGAAGTATTTGCTGCTTGCACTAAACTACTTTGAGTCTGTCCACTCTCCACCCTTAACTTCGATGGGCACTAATAGTTATCTGTTTGATCTGACGAGACACTCAGCCATTTTAAGGATAGAGAAGTCAGGATCTGTTAGCACCCTTCCATGCTTCAGATAAGTCTGAGCCTTCCTTGAGATTGATGATGTGATCGTCTTCGAAATAAACTGTTCGCTCTCATTGTAGTAGAATTCCTTGTCGACTACTTCCAAACCAAATCTGTTGAGAATTCGAGGCACATCTTCCAAAGATAGACTCACTTGGGCATCCAGTTCCTCAATTATGTGAACTTTGCCCCCTTTTCTCTAATAGAATACGGGTGTGACAGCCTCGATAACTTGACTCTTTCGCTGAGAGTTCATCAGAGCAACATAAATTTGGTCTTTGATGGTGCTGTTGGGTAGACCGATTTCAGAGTGCATAGTCCTCAAGCTGAGCTCGGGGAAATCATAGTGATGAGCAGCTGTGTTGAGCAGGAAACTCGGAGTATTGAAGAAACACTTCTCCTTGCAAATGTAAGATGAGCACACTCTTGCTGTCTTTTCTCCTAAGTACGTCTCCAGAGGCAGGTTATGGGTGGAGCTTTCAATACAGGGTTTCCGACCGAATATCCTTGGGATGAGTTCCTTCTGCAGTTCTACTTCCTTGCTCTTGGTGTCACTCATCTCACAGAAATAGGAGTCCTTGACAATGATAGTTCGGTATGAACTCATTGTGAGTGCCTTCATAAGATCGTCGGTGATGATGAGGGATGGGAAGTCATCATACACGAATCTTTCCACAGCCTCCTTCTTGTCCCTGGACATTCTTTTGGGGTAGAAGACAATGCCTGTGAAGAGGAGTTTCCTCTCTAATTTATCGCCAGCTATCTTGCTGTTGGGGTTGAGTGCATCATACATGTGCAGGTGCCAGTCACTCTTGTTGCTCTCCCTGGTGCATCTCTTATCGTTCTTGAAAAACTTTCGATAGTATTCTTCTGAGCAAAGGACTCTCTCCTTCTCCTCTTTAGTTAAGTAGTTATTAACCATCCTCTCGTAGAATTTCCTCTTTAGTCTTTCTAGTTCTTTGTTCTTTTTATCATTTTTGAAGAAGTAATCGAGGTCAACTTTGGATATTCTCTTTCGATGGCATCCAAGTCGATGCCCTTCACCCATTACTAGCACAGCATCGGCATAAACTTCTCAGGTTCCTTGGTACTGATGATGCACTTGTCAATGAATCGATTGCAGTCATTGGTGAAGAAGTTCATGCTGTTCTTCTCCTTAAAGATCTCGTTGAAGTCATTCTTCACACCCAAGCATCGAGTATCACTGATAGCAGGTATTTTGCTTTAGTTCTGCCTGAGAGTCTGGAAGAAATCAGTGATTAAGGTGGTTTTGTTGAATGGTTCATGAGATAGCTTCTTTTTTATCTTATCGGCTTTATTTCTGAGCTCCTGTTCGAATGAGGATGCCTTGTTACCTTTCGGAAGGGTATCAATGACCTTCTCGAGGAATCTGATGAAACAGCTTTCCGAATAGGCATTCTCAATCCGAGGAGTACTCTTCAGACATTAGATGAGATGATCAATTTCCTGTCTCTTTGTGATTCCTAGATGAGGGAACCAAGTATCACCATTCAAAGTGTAGCACTCAGATCCTGAATGGTTGGATCGTTCAGCAGTGATGGATTTCAATTTCAAATTAGGGTACACCTGCTTAAGCAGCCTTGACAGCATGTTCTCACTCAATTCTGAAATTCGATAGCTGAATTCCAGTATGATAATCTTTGGAGGGAAGTTACTCAGGATCTGGATTATCTTGTTCATGTCGGTATCGTACATCTAGACCGAAATATCGATGTAGAGGATGGAATCAGTCCAGTTGATCGAGGACTCCTCCTCGCTTTCGAGTCTGTGTCTTTGCAAGAATTCATTTAGACTGTAAGGGTCACTAATAATCATCTGGGTATCATCCTTGATGCTCAGTTTGACATCATCTCCTCTTTCGACATAGATGAACTCAGGTTTGATGCCATTGCTCAATGCGTAATAGTTGATCTTGGATTTGTCAGCTTTGAAGATGGAGCAATAGACCAGTTTAGACTTCTTGAATTTGGGATCCTTGCTGAAAACAGTGGGGAGTGCCCCCATCAGGATCTTGTTCCCTCCATTGTTGAGTGAAGTGTAGAGGAGAAGCAAGGGTTCAACCTCCCCCTTCCCTTCATTTAAGGCATAGGTAACTTCCTGGATGATCTATTTTTGATGTGAGTACAGATTTACTTCTCCCTTCTTATCTTCGCTGCTGTCCGATTACCCTCTCCTCAATCCGATTTCGCTCATGAGTTCCTTGCAGATGGCCTTCTCTTTGGGTGATATGAGTCCCTTATTTTCCTTTTTCTTGTCTGAGGCTTTGATGAAGGAATGTAGGCCACAGTACCTAAGTTTTTCGAACTCGATGTTGCTCTCATAGATTTGCTGTATGATATCTTTGGAGATGGCATTGATGCTGATGGCCTGGCTGATTTCTGCTTCCTTGAGTCCCTTGGAGATGTCTATCCAGTTGATATCTTCTATTTCTGGGTTGGACTGCCTGTTGTTGAGTTGCTATTCGATCATTTCCTTATCGACCATAGCTAGGAAGAACACTCCTTCCTTGAATTCAGTTTTGGCGTGGAAGTACTTGTAGGGTGAGAATTGCATGTTGACCCTGTGTGGATCCTCTATTTGTAGTTCTTCCCTGATTTCCCTGATGGCACAGTCCTGGAGTGTCTAATCTTCGCCTAGTTTGCCCTTGCAGAACCCGTACTTGCTCTTGCTCCAGTCTTCTGGGCACCCTGCTTTGACCATGAGTAGTTTTCTGGTTTTCCTGTCCATGATGATGGTGCCTGCGACCACCGTGCCCTCATTAATTTTATCGCTGTTGGTGATGAGGGTATCATACCCACATCTCCAGTGCTCAGGCAGGTACTCCTGGAGCACTTTGTAGAATGGTTCCCTATTTTTGGATAGCTGAGCACTCATCCCCTTATCCGCAATGTAGTCAGCATAGTAATTGAAAGCCTAATTGTAGTGGAACCAGAGCCTCTCCACACAGTGCTCGCCCTCAGCAGTCACGTTGAAGAACTTGCACACCATCTCCTCCATCTAGATCGAAGAGGGAGGCACGAACACCGGAGCATCGCAGCTGCTCAACTGCATTATAGTTATCTCGTCAGATTATAAGCACAGGCACTGAATAGCTCATTTAAACTATCAGGTAAGCAAAGAAGATATTTACTGGCCATTTAAAATTAGGGGCAATCAGGGGAAAAGGAAGGCAAAACACCAATAAGAGGGAAAGCAAGGCAGAGCGATAATAGCAGAGAAAGATGGAACAACAGTACTGAAACCAAAAAAATATTATCAAAAAACACTCAAGGATAGGGGATCGATAGAAGCAATATCCACCCAGAAAGGGCATCACTAAGGCACATTCAAGACAGTCAAAGAAAATACTTAACTAAATTACAGGTATAAATAGAATATCAGGGAAATAAAGAAATATGGGGAAGGCCGAGTTTTCCAATGGTTTATATGCTAAAACAAGAGCTAAGAGGGTACTGTTCCTCTGTGCTAAAAACACATCATAATTAATGAGGGGATCAAACAGTCTATTTTACCGAATCATTTTTATTATCGTTAACGTTTTCCAATTTGGACTTTCCTCTATTTTGCTATTTAATGGGATGGTGATTGGTGCCCTGCCTGCCCTATTTGTATTCTCTCCCTATCCCTCTCTCTTCTATGAATAAATAATATATAATTTATCGAGATTTGATAATGTCGAACTACAGGAGCACTGGTCCTCAGCCCTATAACTACGGTAACTACAGTTCTGAGATTTATGACAACAACAACTCCTATGGTGAGCAGAGGGGTCACCGAGGTTCTAACGTGCGTGGTTCCCATGTGCGTGGATAGAATGTCTACCGTGATTCCCAGGTTGAGAGGGATTACAACGACCAGAGATTTGCTGGGTACAACGTACGCCCAGAGGACAGGAAGGACTACAAGTACAATGTGTACAGCATCATGGACGAACCATGGAACAGGTGCTGCGAAGCCGGAAAGTGCGGAGCCTTCCCAGGCAACGAGGGAATTGCCAAGGATCACACCAGCCTCAGGTGGGACTGAACAATGGTGATTATTGCCATCTAAAACACATATCAATCATATTCACAAGGGACAAGAGATAGGGTCCAATTCAAATATATTCCATAGGGCACCATCCTCAATCAATAATATTCATCTCTATCCTTAAGGAATTCAGAAGTTGATATTAAGGATGATGGTTGTCAACTACCTCTCCACACGTGTTACTGAATGTATTTTGAGTTATAATTGAAAATTATAAACCAGCCGTCATGGAAGAGTGTTAGGACAGCAACGTTATTGATTTAGGGGAGAGTCAGTCAAAGGCTCCCCTGAAGAAAGGCAAGGCAGGCAAGAAGGGCAAACCCTCAAAAGCAGGAGGAGCCAAGAAGAAAAAGAAAGAATAGCTGTCATTCGGATTCAAAGCCAACCTCGAGGAATAGGAGGAAGATTTGGCACCATCAGCCCAGCCTACTGAGTAGATGGATACCATGGAACTGGGGTACAAGAAGGCAGACTCTAATGAAGAATAACTCAAACAGCTGCAGGAACACAATAAAGAAATACTGGAAGAGATGGGCATCCAGGAGGAACCCAAGTGGACAGAGCCAAAGGATGAATAAGACATCATGGTCGAAAGAGAATCAAGGGAGGAAGAGGAAACGGTGAGAAGGGAAGAAGAGAAACCAAAAGAGCATAGGGAACCAGAAAACGAATATCATAAAGAATCACCAGAGAAGGCAAGGTCAGCTGGTAGTAAAGAAGGATAAGGAGAAGGAGAACATATCAACATCACAGAACACCTGATCGAAGAGATCAAAGACACGGCCATCAAGCAGTTAGGAGAACAAAGTGAAATAGAGCAAAGTGACATTATAGTTAATGTGGCTGAGAGGATGGTCGAAGAAGTAGCTGAGAGTTCCCTACAGAATCTCGAAGACTCAGAACCCAGCAAACACTCAAGCAATCAGTCCAATAAAGATTCAATTCAATAGATACAAAGTGGGTCCAGAACAGAAAAGGAAGGGTCAGAAGATAACGGAGGACTAATATCTGTGAAAAGCTCAGATCCATCATCCCACATCGGTTCGCTATCCAACCGAGGAAGCAGTTAAGAAAAAATACAGGAAAATAACGACAAATCTGAGAAGAAGGGGGAAGAGCAATAGGATCAAACTTAGGTTGCTTAGTTGACCACTGATAAGTAACCTGACTTTGAGAAGGAAGAGACTGTAGAACTAGAGATTTCAGAAAACAAGAAATCAACAAAGAAAGGAAAGAAGAACAAAAAAGGAGGAAAGAAAAACAAAGCAAAGAAGTAACAGACTCTTAATCTCGAAGTAGACATTGAGGAAGAAGAGGAAAAAGCAGAGATCAAAGCTGAAGAGCAGCCTCCAGTTCAGGAGTAGACGTAATAGCATACTGTTCATGATGAACCCAAACATTGGAAAGCTATTGAAGAGCCACCTCTAAAAGAAGAAGTGGTTGAAAACATATCAGTAGCTCAGGAGCCCACTGAAGTGATACAATAAACATAAACAGCTCCTTTTGTTGAAGAGACCCCAGTTCAAGAAGAAGAAGACATAGGTATTGAGCTCTAATTGACTGAAATAAAGGAAGTAAAGAAGAAACCAGCTAAGAAATCGAATAAACGAGGTAAGGCAAAGAAGAAAGAGAAATCTGTGGTTCCTAGTTTCCAATCAGGATCCATTGTTGTTGAAGAGGAGGAAGTTGAGACTGTGCATGAGCAGAACTAAGTTCCTGAGCCTGATGTGAGAGTTGAGTAACCTGCAGTCACTGAACCAGTCACAGAAATCGAGAATCAGAATAAGGATGAGGGAGTGCCACAAGAGTAAGTTTCAAGGTTTGAAGAGACACCTGTTCAGGAGGAGAAGGTTGAGGAAGCAATGGATAATGAGAACGTGGAATCTAGATAAATTATTCAGGAAGAAACATAAAAGGAACAGCATGGAGAGATCACTCAAGAAGAGCCTCAAGAGAGATAGGATAAAACTGAAGAAGCAGTCGAAGAACCAGTGGAGTATGAGAACCAATAAACAGAACTGATATCATTCAAGCCAACACCCAAGAAGGCCAAGGCCAAGAGTTCCCAAGCAACTAAAGGAAAGAAGAACACTAAAAAGCAGAAGGTTGCTTCCCTGAGCATGGGCATGGAAATAGAAACCATAGAGGAACCAGAGACCAAGAAAGAAGAAGAGGAAAGGAACACCCATGTTGAAGAACCCATCATTAGGGAGGAGGAACCTGAAGAGAAATAGACTGTCAGGGAAGAAGAAATAGAGACAGTTCCCCATCAAGAAGAATAAAGGCAGGAGGAAGTTCCAAAAGTAGAAGAGCAAGAAACACCCATATCAGAATAAAGGAATCAGCCAGAATAGATACCAGCAAAATAGGAAGAAGAAGTCAAATAGTTCGAAGACTTCGAAATGTCAATCACAGAGGTTAAGGAGAAGGCGAAACCCAAGAAGAAACCAGCTTCAAAGGCGAAGAAACAGCCAAAGCAGATTAAGAAAGAAAAAATAGACATCCCAACATTTGATGCCATGGAAGAAGAGATTGAGGAAGAGAAAATTCAGGAAAGTGTTCAGCAATAGTAAGTGGCTCCTCAATTAGAAAAGGTGGATGAACCGTAAATTTAAGTTAAAGATGAAGTACCAGAATAAAAAGCAAAGGAAGAGAGCAGTGTGAAAGAGGACAGCTAAAACAAAGCGGCTAGTGATCCATAAAGTAGAGGAGCAGAGAATAATAGTAATGTAGAAGCTGTTGTTTAGACAACTGAATCCAGTGAGCCCGTAGTTTAAGAGTCAAAAGAGTAGGAGGTGACCTTCACTATGACTACATCAGTTAAAAAGCCACCAAAGAAGGTAAATAAGAAGGCAGCAAAAGGAAAGGAAACAAAGAAGAAGGCTGGAGTTTCCATGAAGATAGACCTCGATGTCGAAACTATCGAGAAAGAGGTTGAGTAAAGCCCACAGTTCATTCATAAAGAAGACTCAAAGGAGGAGTAGAGATAGTGCTTATAGAAAGAACAGGGAGAGGATTCTCAAAACAATGAACTTTTCGATTCTTTAAACATTAAGGAGGAAAACTTTGAACAGCCACTCGAGACCATCGAAGAACCCAGAAATGAAGAAGGTTAAAGAGCAGAAGAATCAACTTAGGAGAGAATAACTGAACAAACAACAGAAGAGGTTAGTCAGCCTGAGCTTAACAATGAAACTGAATCTAAGCCAGTTTAAGAGCAAGTTCCGATTGTACCTGTAGAGTCTGTTCAAGACGACTTTGAGAATGTCGAAATTACAATACCTGATACCTTCAATATGGTGAAGCCATCAGCAAAGAAAGCAGGAAAGCCAGTCAAGAAAGCTGGGAAGAAGGGAGTTAAGAAGGAGGCCAAGAAAGAGCAATTGAAGATGGAAGTGGATCTCGAAGTGGAGTCACCAGTTAAGGAGGAAACCATATCTGAAGTATCCCATAGTGTAACAGCTGAAGAGAATATTGAAAAAGAACAAATCATCGATCAAAACTAAGTTAAAGAACCGAGTGAACAAGATTTGAATGCTGATCATTCAAGTGCTCAAGAGCCTGTGGACGTTGAACAAACTCTTTCAAACAATCAGGCATAGATTACAACTGTAGAAACACCAGAACAACCTTCTGAATAGAAACCAGTCGAATAAGCTCAAGCTAAGGAATAAGAGCCAAAGTTTGATGACTTCGAAATGAATATCAATCTTAACGCCAACACAAAGCCGAAGATCAAGAGCAAGGCCAAACCGAAGAAGAAAACCGCTCCAACACAGAAGAAATAGAAACTTAAGTTGAATATCGGTGCTTCATTCGAACATACAGAATAAGAAATTGTTCAGGAGCCTCCTCAAATCTAATAACCAATTGCCAATGAGGAAATCGTTTAAGAACCTAAAGCAGAAAAGGAAGAAAATAAAACACCTGAACAATCTCCTACTCCTGAACAAGAAATCGTAGAATCTGCAGTCCAAAAAGTGGAAAACAGTGAAAAGATTTCTCCAGAACAAACAGAAATAAAAAGTGAAATACAATCGTAAAGCTCACGAGAACCAGAAGTTGCTGAGGTCAAGACCGAAGCCTTGAAAGCCGAGGTCGAGGAAACGGAATTTATCGAATTCGGCATGAGTATGAACACAGAACCTAAGAAGAAGGCACCTAAAAAGAAAGATATCAAAGGAAAAGGAACCAAGAAGACTGATAAAGCTAAAGTTCAAATAAAAGTTGAGTTTGACGAGACAGTGAAGGAGTCTGAGAGTTAGAACATTCATAAGAGTCAAATCTCACAGTCTTCCATTAATTGCCATGGCAGCAATAATGAACTTCGACAGGTTTCAGAACCACAAGAGGCTGCTAAGCCAGCAGCCTTGAAGATCAGTGAATCAAATAAGCCCCAAATCACAAGCTCGACAAGTGCATAGATGAAGATATCTCAAAAGAGTGTGAAAAAAGCTTCCTCAAGACTTCAATCGAATCTTCTAAACTCATCAGTGAGTTAGTATCGATGGTTTCACTTGAAAGCGACAAGTATCTGAATCATGCAAGAGAAAGGGTGCAAATGCTTGAAGAAGATGTAAGAAGTCGAACTCTAAGGAAAACCCTCAAACAGAAAAGCCAGCCGGCTTCTATTCCTGCCATTGACTATGAGGAAATTATTGATGAAAACATCAAGTTGAAGAGCTCCCATGAGGTCGCAAGTAACTCCAATTCCAACTCAAGAGAAAATAGCGCTAATTCAATCGAATGAACTATATATTGTTGCT